>VDFB02351375.1:0-23668 GCA_007258455.2 Sequoia sempervirens
TGTGATGGTGATTAGTTCTCTAGATTGGTTGTGTGTGGATTCATATATTGGTTGGTTTTCTGCACTTGACATTACTTGTGATGCTTGACGATACCTTACTTGGTGATTATTTTTGTGGGTTATGTTATGGCTTACATTAATAATATATGCGGTGATGTTGTGATTCTATGTTTCTATTGTTTCTGATGTATTTGCTAATGATTCTTGGTGAAAGGATAGAGTGGCATCACTTGCTTGTGAGTACCCTGCTACTCCATGATTACCTTTCACAGCATGTCTAGAATGGAGATTCACATACTACTTGACATTTGTTTCTATGTAGGATGTAGGTATTGAACACCAACTCCACATGCTCGTCAGGTTTGAGTGTATCCTATAAACCCAATGGGTTTGATGTTGAAAAGGGAGTTGATAAGAAAGTGTCCCTATCCCAAGTTCGTCACCTTATTGTGAGTCCACTGGTTTCTTTGTCTCAACCTCATCTTTGTTTAAGTTTGGGTTAGTGTTGATTATTTATTTAAGCATGTAAATGTTTGTTATTTAATTAATTTTTATTTTAAGTGTGATTAATTAATATTATTTAATTGATATAGTTATTTGTTGATAATTATAGTTAAGTTAATTGATTAATGTTCTTGATTGAGTGAATAGTTTAAATAAAAATAATAGACACTTTAATGTGAATTATAATTTTTAATTTGCATAAGGTAAGTGGTATTAATTCTTGAAATTTTAAATTAATTAAATAGCTAGTAAAGCTTTATTATTATTAAAAGAGAAATAATTAAAATTAGTTAATTTATAAATAGAGTATTTACGAGAGTGAGTGGGAATTTAATAAAAATCTTTAATATTTTCGGAGAGAATATTGGCATGTTGTGAATGGAAAGAAGTTTCTTCATGGAAATAAATTGGCTATAGAATAGTTTTTTGGGATTTTGGGGGTTTTTGGTAAAAATTTGAGGAGGTTTACAACATATATTTTGGGCTCATATTTTGTTTCTTGCCGAAGGTGAAGTTTCTGGAATGGTTTTAGAAGTTGAATCCTAAAGGCGAAGCTTTGCTACAACCCTCATTCTTTCAAGCTTCAGGAAAATAGGTTCAGCTGTGGAGAGAGTCTCGGTCCATTGTAGAAAGAATGTATGTTTGTTTTAATTTAATATATATATATATATATTGTAACGCCCGTCGTGCAAACCCCAGAGAACACACACAACAAATAATTTTTTTTTTTAAACAATACAATTAAACATGCAAGAAAAATTAACCATAATCACATAACACATTACATTGCACTATTATGCTTAGCTCTCTGGGGCACGCGAGGTTACTTCACAAACAACTAACAATGAAAGTAAAAGATAACAACATAACTATCAATATTATAAACCATGAACAAGAATACATCCAATAACCAAGAGTGAGAATATTAATATATCACATAATACAATCATAATGAATCTATTTTAACAAATCACAATTGATCCTAACTATTACATCATTTTAATATCACATTACAAGCTCTTGATTAATAATTACATCAAATTTTCCAAATGTGTGGGATAATATAAATACAATGAAATCTAAACTACAAAGGAACACTAGTGCAACATCAATTGCAGAATGCTGAGAAGATAGACTGCTGATGGGGAACCCAACGGGTGAAGAGCACGTTCCACCCAACCATGTGAATTACAAGTAACTCACCCCCTGTGCTCAGAGGTGACAAGGAAGAGAACCCGACCATGAATGCCAAACCGACTCACAAACAAACATAGTACAAATAAAAACTCAAGGAATATAACAAAATAACCATCAACGTTCACGAATCAAACATGACAACTTAAAGTTATGAAACTCATCACAATTAAATACAACAGTATCAATTAAACAAGTAACTAAATAATAATCATAAATTAAATTCACAAGAATTAGATACAATATAAAGTTTACCATTCTAAAGGCAACCAAAAACCAAGTACAAGGGTGTCTAGTGGAGAGTGTCATCGCTTAGCTCTCCCTAAGACCCCTAACATAAACTAAAATACGGAAAGGGTTGTACCTTCAAGTATGAGACAAATAACACAAAACAAGACATGCGAGGCAAATCCAACTCGCGGTAACTCAAGTTATAGTGATCACTATTGTTGTACAACCCTTCCAAAATTTAATGCATAAAAACATGTAATATTCTAATCACAAAAATACAAGAATAAACGTCCAAAAAAATAAATCATATACCCATAACACAAACAATCATAATATAATATTATAAATATGTGTACATTAAAATCTACATCAAATGAACACAAATCAAAGCCTAAAGCATATAATATGTTTGTCACAATACATTGAATACGTCAACACAGAACGACCAATAGAATATCAAAATCTAATTTGCAATGTCACTATTAGAGAATACAATGAAATCATCAGTAAGAAGATTATCTAAAGCATTCATTGAATTAAACCCTTTCAAATACCAAAATACTATTATCTCAATTTCTTTCCTTTCTAATTTAATTTTTTTTAATATGTTAATCTACATACCCAAATAATGATAAAACGTAAATTATTCTTTTAAATATATATAATACATATAATTAAACATATATATAAATACTTATTAATTAATACATTAAAATAATTTACTATATTCAAACAATGCTAATAATAAATCTAGTGTATTGCGACTTAAATAACTTTTGTTTTCGGATCTGGGTCTTTTTACAATTTTTACTGAAGGTGTGCCATTAAGTATTTTAACACATATCAAAAATTCAGCCATACCCAGTTCGTAAATTGTGAGTTAAAATAAATTTAGGGACCATATGTCTCTATTGTTAAATATTTATTATTTTATCATTGGATTTTATTTTTCCTAATTTTTTAGAGGATTTCCCTTCTTTTTTTTCAATCCTACAGAGGTTTTCTAAATTATATGTGAGATTTTCTAAATTATCTATTATTTTCTTTTCAAATTTTCTACCATTTTAAATTCATTTCCTTATAGAGGATCTAAGATTTTCACAATCCTTCTACAAACATTTTCTAAAATTTCACAACAAATTAACAGACAATATTTCAACATATGTAAACAAATTATCTAATTTTTTTTTATAATTTCACAAAATTAAAATAAACATCTACAATTTTGTATAAACAATCTTTTGACAACATAATTTAAATAAATATTTAAAATAAAGAACCTCGATCCTCAAGCTTGAATTGATTAAGATTGAAGCTGATCCTTCGTATTTCGATTCCCAAGTTTTTTCCAAAGATTGCATCTTTCCAAGATGTGCAAAACCATCCTCCACCAAGAATTTTTTCCTGAGAGTTTTTTTTTTCCATTTCCTTAATTTTATTTTATTTTTATTTTACCAAAGAGTAGTTTGCAGAGAAAAAATTTACTTGTTTAGCTTCTGTCTCAATAATCCTCTGTGTGTCTAAAAACCCCCAAAATTTTCAATTAAAATAAAAGATAATACCATTCCATTGCAAAAGCTCAAAAATTATCAATAAAAGAAATTATCTCTTTAAAAGCAAGTTTTCAGTCAAATCTCAATTCTCATTCGTTCACACAACTTTTTCATTCTTTTATTTATTTATTTTTCTATTTTCAATACTTTTTTTTTTTAAATTTTAATTTCCATTTTTATAACTTTACTTGCAAAGCACATTATCTAATTAATTTAAATAATTTGTTTTAATAATTATCCTCAACCAGATAATTAATTAAAATAATTAGACACAATTTAATATTTAAATTATCATTTAATAGACACATATGACTTTTAAAATATTTAATATTTAAATACAATTTAATTCTAATACTAAAATAAACAATCATTTCCATCATTTAAATAAAATAAATCACAGCTTAAAAAAAATACCAACATTAATAAAATATGACATAACACAACCACAAACCACAATGACAACAACTACAAAAATGTATAATACCAATCAAACAAGACGGTCTGACATCATGGGACAGGATGACTTCCAAGTCATCTCTGTTTTGACATTATACCATTGGGTTATTGGTACTCGCTCTATCCTGCCGAAGCAGGTGGAATCGAGACTATGTACCTGCAATCCCTGCATACAAACAATATTGTGCACAATATATCTATTTAAATACAAGCAGCTTTGAGAAGGAATCACAGCGTAGCAGGGCACCCGCGAACGAGTGGTGCTACACTGTCCTTCATCACATCTATCCAAACAACATAATGTAACCGATAAATTAATCATTTTTAAACTAACAAATCATATTATATCATCATGAACAATTACTAATCCACTGCATCACCACCTAAAACTGCATCTATATAAAAACATCACCAAATAAATGCAATCATAATGTAATTTCATACTCACAAAATACTATTAGAAGCTCTTGTCTCATCTTCCTCTTCTGATTCTTTAGCGAGACTACCTACACATCCCAGGTGAGAATGTAGGGGTACTACATCCTCCCCCCCTAAAACTCGACTTACTCCTGGAAGTCACGTGGCTCATAATGGAAACATAACCACATTAGTACTAAAATTTCTCTAATCTATAATTGATGTACACCCTCTTACTGAACCATTACAATTAGAATCACTATCTAGCTTCACATTTAAAAATAATATCTTCTTAACTACTTTTATTTGTAAATCCTTACATCCCTTACAATAACATACTTGGTTTCAGCAAGTTAATAACAAAGCAAGTACTCCTATTAACTCAATTTTTTATTTACACAACAAACATCTTCAAAATATCATAGAAGGAAACACATCAAATGATTACTTGAAATTAACAAAATACACACTATATCATGTTTTAGTAACATATTTTAAGTCACAATTTATGATTCTCAATAATATACAATCTATTTTATACCACAGAGTCACAATATACCCATTTTTAAGACAGCATGGTTATCCCTCTTTTACATCAATAGGCACAAAATATAAGAACTATTCTTCTAACACACACATACACAGTCACATCACTGGTAACCACATAACGAGGCTACACAAGGGTCCATCTGGACGCCGAAAAGTAGCATACTAATCCACAATACATAATCCATGAGCCGAGAGCCAAAATCCATCTCACATAATCCATACCTCACACTCAGTGGCTTGATGGTGTTAGGCCACACACACATGGCGAGACTATCCAAACAAGACCACTATGACCCATCTCTTGTTGTACAAGGTGGTTAGCTTCCAAGAAATAGTCATCACACATAGGTGGGTAGTGGGTCCTAGCTATAAACTAGCCTCGCATACCCCCATCCTCAAGGTTCCCTGTGTCTACTTCCTCATATACACTCACCAAGTCTGCCTCATACGTCATTGGAGAGGAATCACAATACGACACATGGCCGACCTCAAAAACAAGGATAAATTAGTTTAGCCACCAAAGTCACAAAACAAACATCAAATAAGATTCAATTTCAACAGTAAAACAAGAAATGCGCACAATTTCAACACTAAATCAAACGTAACCATGAGGGCTATGAGAGAATAAGTCACAAAGTGTGGCTAAACCATTACAATCAAACATAAATAAAGTGTCGGCCTTCACAATCACTAGAAAATCATCAATAAGTATAAAGAAAGTTCATAATCCATGAAATTGCATGGTACACCACTGTGTGAATAGATACTAGCCACCAAACAAGGAGGAAACATCATCCAGCTATAACAATAGCCCTCATGTGGTGCGGAGTAAGCACACCATCCACATGACCCAGAGTGTGCTCCTCAGCTACACTCTGCCTCGCGTTGTCACACGACATGGACTAACCAAGTGGCCCACGCACTCCTTGGTTGCCCGCATAGGATGTGCCCCTCGGCCTCCATCCTGCATCACATCGCAATGCGGCATGGTCATACACCAGTCGAAGAAGGTACGCACTAGTCGTATGCTACATGGCAGTGTGTCCATGGCTCCCCAGAAGTAGGCACACGCTAGACACACCCCGCATAGAAATACCTCGTGGAGAAGACACACTTAGGTACTCACCGTCGCCAAAGGTATACATGGCTAGGACCTACCCATATGCTAACCGACACATACACCGTCAAAAGCAAACATGAGTATCCCTCTACAAATGTGTGAGGCCCCATTACGCTCATCACACAAGTAGGCTATCATAGCACATCTCATAGTGCACATTCACGTGTCTAAGCACATGGCATCGTGTCCTCGAGCCCAGCTAGCTACCATCAGCAACACGGCATCATCACCAGCACTGTGTCAGAACATCAGTGGGGTGTGGCATTGTATCCATTGCATCATGTCAAAACATGTGCAGATATAGTGTATGCAATACATATATGAGCATATCAATATGGGGCTACTCGAGCTTCACCTCTCATATAGATGAGGTTGACTCGCTAATGTCAGCTCAATGTCCTTATGGACGGCCAGACAAATACTAACAACCAATGCTGGTATACTCAAAACTGTGGGGTTTAGGCTAGCACATATTAATCAAGTACCCTGATCCATCATAAGGGGAAGTAGTGAGTACATTTCCTCGGGATCGGTTGAGCTAAGACTACTCTGCGTCACAATATGCGTACACTACACACTCCACCCAAGGAACTTTGTGGCTGCTACTACCCCTTCATAGATTGAGGGACTGGTGAACCAAAAGAAAAGAATCTATGAAACTATCTTTTGGCTACTCATATATAAATTTCAACCACACGTGGGTTGGCCCTCAATCAGGTAACAGACATGCAACATATAATGGTATGGTTAATTCCACACCAACAAATACAATATAGTCTCCATGAATGGGTACACAGTATCACCATCCCATGGGCACACAAAGCAAGCACGGGTTTAACACAACACACAAACATTGCACAGATACTGGTTTCCACAACACAAGGAGTACATTCATACCTACTATCATAGAAAACAAAGTTTCCCTCTTCTCATATGCACATACATGATTGATGTCGCATATCAAAAATAATTACTCCCAACATCCTCCATAGTTTTCTTCTGAAATTATAAAATCTTTAACCACTTTTACAATTCCTTAAATATCAACAATATCCTCTTCCTCAAGTTCAAAGATCAATTTTATCAACTCCCTTAAAGCTAGAATTAATACGATAAGCCTAAACAATTCTCACCCGCTTCCTCCTAGACAAACATACTCTCTTTTTTTTATCACATAATAATCTTCTTGATTCACAAGAAAAAAAATATTTTTATTACCATTTACTACATCATACACTTTACGAGAGATAAACATCAATGTATTTCAATTATAGAATTCCTATTTGCTTCCCTCATTCATAATAATACACGCATAAAGAAACTTTTATTTTCATGTCATGAAACAACATTTTACCCAAGTTATATCATTTACATTTGCAGGGGAGAGTGCACTTAACATAAAACACATCATATACATGCCAAAATGCATTGTATTTCAACACAAAACATTACCATTTATTTACATACTAGATTCAATAACAATTAAGAAGAATCGTCAATCAATCACACACCACAACACATCAATTTTATATTAATTGAAGATTTTATTAAATGAACATACATCATCACATTTTCTCCTAAGGTAAAACATTTATTTGATCAACACAAGGCCTTTAAACACCATCCAAGTACAACACTTTTATAAAATCAAAATATTTAAATTTTTTTTTTTATTTCATGAAAAATACCTAGGAGATTGTTTTACCCATACCCCTAATCACACTCATACAATGCAACATTCTTACCACACTTCTAGCACTCTATGAACTTCAATTCTATAAGAGTTTTCCCTATACACTGGTGCAAATAATATACGATCAACTTCACCTATGAATTTATACTTATGAAGAAAATTTGAAAACTCAAATTTATTCCTGAACTTATTATGCGCAACTTCCTTTCATAAAACTTAAAATTAACTAGCATATATAAGCATTTAATAACCAATATACTCCTAGAGCATTCCCCTAAAACTTATGCATCCAAAAACATAAGGAGAAAGAAGAAGTGTTCTTTGCAAGGCACACACTAAAAATAAGTTTGTTAAATTAATTTTGAAGATTCACCCTAAACAATATTTCATACACGTTACATGATCAAGTCACTCACTTGCACCAATCGTAAAGGAACCATAATAATTATTTTAACGAATCACTACTTGATAGTATGATTATATTATACTACATTCCTTTTATACTTATATAGTATAATTCAATAAAAATACATGCAATCTCAATCTAGGATAACACTAAAGTCATTCTTTTATCTATTTCTACTTCTAACCTTCGTTACTCATAATGAATTTTTAGCATATAGCCTTAAAATCATGGAGAATACAATCAATGCCCACATACATCAAAAGGGGTAGAATGAGGAAAAATAATTAAATAAATAAATAAAATTCACATAATATAAAGTCAACAAACATACACCCAAAGAGAAGATGCACAAAGATAAGACAATATGACTAATTTCAAAGTCACCTTGACCTCACTCAAACTCAAGGTTAAGAGAACACACAAGAGAATGTTAAACAACATAACTCTCACACTCAACAAGTTAAGACTCAACATGCTCATCTACACCCGAATGACACAAGGGTAGAACTATATCCATATTGACACAATGACTCACCACAACTACACCTGGTAGCAACATTACCCAAAGATCCCAGTGCTGCAACCTTGGCTTTGATACCAAGTTGTAACGCCCGTCGTGTAAACTCCAGAGAACACACACATAGCAAATATTTTTTTTTTAAAAACAATATAATTAAACATGCAAGAAAAATTAATCATAATCACATAACACATTACATTGCACTATTACGCTTAGCTCTTTGGGGCACGCGAGGTTACTTCACAAACAACTAACAACGAAAGTAAAAGATAACAACATAACTATCAATATTATAAACCATGAACAAGAATACATCCAATAACCAAGAGTGAGAATATTAATATATCACATAATACAATCATATTGAATCTATTTTAACAAATCACAATTGATCCTAACTATTACATCGTTTTAATATCACATTACAAGCTCTTGATTAATAATTACATCAAATTTCTCAAATGTGTGGGATAATATAAATACAATGAAATCTAAACTACAAAGGAACACTAGTGCAACATCAATTGCAGAATGTTGAGAAGATAGACTGCTGATGGGGAACCCAATGGGTGAGGAGCACGTTCCACCCAACCATGTGAATTACAAGTAACTCAGCCCCCGTGCTCAAAGGTGACAAGGAAGAGAAACCGACCATGAATGCCAAACCGACTCACAAACATAGTACAAATACAAACTCAAGGAATACAACAAAATAACCATCAACGTTCATGAATCAAACATGACAAGTTAAAGCTATGAAACTCATCACAATTAAATACAATAGTATCAATTAAACAAGTAACTAAATAACAATCATAAATCAAATTCACAAGAATCAGATACAACATAAAGTTTACCATCCTAAAGGCAACCAAAAACCAAGTACAAGGGTGTCTAGTGGAGAGTGTCATCGCTTAGCTCTCCCTAAAACCCCTAACATAAACCAAAATACGGCAAGGGTTGTACCTTCAAGTATGAGACAAATAACACAAAACAAGACATGCGAGGCAAATCTATCTCGCGATAACTCAAGTTACAGTGATCACTATTGTCGTACAACCCTTCAAAATTTTAATGCATAAAAGCATGTAATATTCTAATCACAAAAATACAAGAATAAACATCCAAGAAAATAAATCATATACCCATACACAAACAATCATAATATAATATTATAAATATGTTTACATTAAAATCTACATCAAATGAACACAAATCAAAGCCTAAAGCATATAATATGTTTGTCACAATACAAACATTGAATACCTCAACACAGAATGACCAATAGAATATTGAAATCTAATTTGCAATATCACTATTAGAGAATACAACAAAATCATCAATAAGAAGATTATCTAAAGCATTCATTGAATTAAACCCTTTCAAATACCAAAATACTCTTATCTCAATTTCTTTCCTTTCTAATTTAATTTTTTTTAATACGTTAATCTACATACCCAAATAATGATAAAATGTAAATTATTCTTTTAAATATATATAATACATATAATTAAACATATATATAAATACTTATTAATTAATACATTAAAATAATTTACTATATTCAAACAATGCTAATAATAAATCTAGTGTATTGCGACTTGAATAAATTTTGTTTTCAGATCTGGGTCTTTCTACAATTTTTATTGCAGGTGCGCCATTAAGTATTTTAACACGTATAAAAAATTCGTCCATACACAGTTCATAAATTGTGAGTTAAGATAAATTAAGTAACCCTATGTCTCTACTATTTTTTATAGGAAAATATTTATTATTTTATCATAGGATTTCATTTTTCCTAATTTATCAGAGGATTTCCCTTTAGTTTTTTCAATCCTACAGAGGTTTTCTAAATTATATGTGAGATTTTCTAAATTATCTATTATTTTCTTTTCGAATTTTCTACCATTTTAAATTCATTTCCTTATAGAGGATCTAAGATTTTCACAATCCTTCTACAAAAATTTTCTAAAATTTTACAATAAATTAACAAACAATATTTCAACATATGTAAACAAATTATCTAATTCTTTTTTTTCTAATTTCACAAAATGAAAATAAACATCTACAATTTTGTGCAAACAATCTTTTAACAACACAATTTAAATAAATATTTAAAATAAAGAACCTAGATCCTCAAGCTCGAATTGATTAAGATTGAAGTTGAGCCTTCGTATTTCGATTCCCAAGTTTTCTCCAAAGATTGCATCTTTCCAAGATGTGCAAAACCATCCTCCGCCAAGAATTTTTTCCTGAGAGTTTTTTTTTTTTTCTATTTCCTTAATTTTATTTTATTTTTATTTTACCAAAGAGTAGTTTGCAGAGCAAAAATTTACTTGTTTAGCTTTCATCTCAATAATCCTCTATGTGTCTAAAAACCCCCAAAATTTTCAATTAAAATAAAAGATAATACCATTCCATTGCAAAAGTTCAAAAAATTATCAATAAAATAAATTATCTCTTTAAAAGCAAGCTTTTCAGTCAAATCTCAATTCTCATTCGTTCACACAACTTTTTCATTCTTTTATTTATTTATTTTTCTATTTTCAATACTTTTCTTTTTTTTTGTTTTAATTTCCATTTTTACAACTTTACTTGCAAAGCACATTATCTAATTAATTTAAATAATTTATTTTAATAATTATCCTCAACCAGATAATTAATTAAAATAATTAAACATAATTTAATATTTAAATTATCATTTAATAAACACATATGACTTTTAAAATATTTAATATTTAAATACAATTTAATTCTAATATTAAAATAAACAATCATTTCCATCATTTAAATAAAATAAATCACAACTTAAAAAAAATACCAACATTAATAAAATGACACAACACAACCACAAACCACAATGACGACAACTACAAAAACGTATAATACCAATCAAACAAGACAGTCTGACATCATGGGATGGGATGACTTCCAAGTCATCTCTGTTTCAACATTATACCGTTGGGTTATTGGTGCTCGCCCTATCCTGCTGAAGCAGGTGGAATCGAGACTATGTACCTGCAATCCCTGCATACAAACAATATTGTGCACAATATATCTATTTAAATACAAGCACCTCGTGAGAAGGAATCGCAGCATAGCAGGGCACCCGCGAACGAGTGGTGCTACACTGTCCTTCATCACATCTATCCAAACAATATAATGTAACCAATAAATTAATCATTTTTAAACTAACAAATCATATTATATCATCATGAACAATTACTAATCCACTGCATCACCACCTAAAACTGCATCTATATAAAAATATCACCAAATAAATGCAATCATAATGTAATTTCATACTCACAAAATACCATTAGAAGCTCTTGTCCCATCTTCCTCTTCTGATTCCTTAGCCAGACTACCTGCACATCCCAGGTGATTGTAAAGTATAGTAAATTTGTATTCTTTAACAAAATCTTGATGTTGAATAATTATTTAATTCTTTGATTTTCTTTGAGTTTTTTGTTAGTTTCCTTGGTTTGGTTTATGAACCATGTGGAGCCCTTAAGTTAGTTGACCTTTCTATAGGTGTTAAGGTTATTATTTAAAACTTCCAGACTCATGGAAAAATGGTGTTTTATTATTGTGACATTCAATTTGATACTTATTTCTATTTTGACTATAGTTGTGCTCTTGAGTTTACATTGGGTTGTACCATTCTTGTTATGGGAGTTGATTCATATGACTTTTGGTGAGATGATTTGCCTCATGATTGTTCTATTTTGTGTTTTATAGTACTTGTGGGTACAACCCCTTGGAATTTGCTGTTATGTTTTGGGTTTCTATAGAGAGTGGCTCTACGTGGGCATCAGTGCACAAAGGGGTTGTTAGGATAACCCATGTTAGATTTTGAGGAATAAGTGATAACCTAATTAATTAATTAGGGGGTGGGTAGTTGAACATTAACAAGATAATTGTGGATACCTCATCTACCTATTATTGTTTTTGCAGACTAAATGTGGGCTAAGAAGGCCATGCTTGGCAAGATCATTGCGTTGTCTCCATGAGAGGTTAATAGTTCCACATGAGTCACCCTATGGGGCAGGCACCTAGAGAGGCTGTGAGGATAACCATAGATGAGGGCGGCACCAAGAGAAAGGCAATCAAGATAACCCATGTAGGACTATGCGATGACACTCTCCTCTAGTATTCCCTTTAGTTGTTTTCATTGCTAATGTATGGAAGTGGTCTATTGATATGTTTTGGTGATTTATTGTTGTTACATTTTGGAAGTGGTCTATTGATATGTTTTGGTGATTTATTGTTGTTACATTTTGGAAGTGGTCTTTTGATGTTGTGTGACTCTTTATGTGTGTTTTAGCTTTCCATACTTGGAGTTTAGTCTTGTGTATTTGTTTAGATGTTCTTGGTCGGGGACCCTTTCTTATCTGCTCCTAGCACAAGGGTGGTCGGGTGGAATGTGCTAAGCACCACATTGGGTTCCCTAGCTTGCAATTGTACTTTTTAGTGTAGAGTTTTGAAGAGACTGCTTGATCCAAAGTTTATATGTTTCCAGATATATACTTATACTTTTGTCATATTTTGTCTATTGATATGTTACTCTCCCATTTATTAGGTACACTTATGATGTAATCTTGAGTAATTGCTTAATAAGATGTACTTCTAGATTGATGTAATGTATAATCACATTATGTAATTCATGCTTTATCCATAATTGTAAATATTGTTGATGTTGTGTTATCATCGAGAAAATATGTTCTTTATATATTCAAGTACAATCATTTATGAAAGTATGTATGGTTTATATATGGTTCATTCTTATCACATTTTTTATTCTTAATAAATGTTTAAAAGAGGATTGTGAATGAATGGGTTACGTTTGTAGAGTTGATAATTACTTTTATCTACTTTGTTATAGGATAGATTACGTAATGTCACCTCGTGTACCCAAAAGGTCTTAGGTTTTTAACTTGTAATAATTAATTATTTTAGCTGTATTAGTATATTTAGTGTTTATTCTTTATGTTTTCATAAAAAAAATTTCCTGTTTAGTCATCCTTTGGGGTTTGCGCGACAAGGCGTTAGAACCTAGTATCAGAGCCATGTTTGCAAACACTGGGTACTCTAGGTAGTTTGAGTCCATTAGAAAACCTTTGCATTAACTCTTGATCTCTTATAACCTCAACTGTTGTGTAGGATCATGCCTTGGGGTAGAGGTCGTGGTCGAGGAAGAGGCCATGGTGGTGGCTATTGAGCCAACTGCCAAATTTCATCACTACCGAGTTCTTACGATTCAGAGCATGAGGAACTATAGAGTTCCCAAACCAATCCGATAGGTGGTGGCCTAAACCCAAAGCAACTAGGCATGAAGAAAGTGCAAGTAGGCCAACTGCTAGAAGAAATCTCTGACGATGAAACCCTGGTACATGCTCTAGTCTAGATCAAGTTAGAAGAAAGAAAAAAAACCATTGAATCTAAACTTGTTACTAGGAACAAGAATCTATCAACAGTTCAAGACTAATCGTTGGGGTGTGGACCCCATGCCCCCATGCTGACAAAAGAGGAGGTAGAATTCCTATGAGCACATCACCCCACCTCTAAGACAACCATGAGGGACTCAGATGAGGACCAGGAGGAGTGTCCTCTAGGGGATTGCAATTAGGCACCTTTGTTTTGTGAACCCTTTTAAATAATGTACTTGATACTATAAGTTTTTGTTGGTGCAGGTGCACCCTTTTGTTTGAATTGGTTGACAGTACTAATTACTAGTATGTGTGATACTCTATTATAATGTTTGTCTTATGAACTAAAGAGGTGTTTTCTTGGAAGTTGCAAGGTGGAATCTTGGCCTTTTGGTAGTAAATGTGTAGGAACTTGTGGTAAAAAGTGAATAAAGTAAATTTTTTGGTCTGTAAGTGGAGAAGTTATATATATTGGTGTGAATAATCATGCTAGGATTTTATAGTATTTTGAGGTTAAGATGAAGTTTGAACTATTGGAACTAATGTGTTTTGTCCTATCATAGTTGGTTATTTCCTGATAGTTGGATTTTTCATTTGTTTAACCATTTATGCAATAGGAATTTTCTCTTTCTATTTTTGGTTGCAAACAATTTATTACTTATTTTACTACTTGATGTTCAATGTGAAACTTTGTACTTCATTATAGAATTTGATACTCTAGTGTTATTGCCATTGGTATTTGTTTGAAAGTTTCTATGTTTCGGTGTGTCTTTATTTCCTTGCTTTTCTAGCTTGCTACTTATAGCTTGAAGATCATTACATGTTGGTTTGGCATTAATAGTAAACTCTTTGATTTACTGTGAAGACTCCATCTTAGTAGTATGGTTGCATTCATGAATGTAGACTGAGCTTGGTATTCAATTTTGGGTTCCTATTATTCGTGTTATAACTACGATACTCTGCATTATTACTTGATCTTAGTAAGTATATCATGGCCCTTATTGTGTCTTAAAAATTTCATGCCCCCTTATTACTCAGCATGCCATTAGCCTTCACTGTTTGCACCCTCTCTTCCCAACTGCCCAATCATGATTTGTCATAGTTTTCAATTTCTACCTTGATGCATGTATGTTTTCCTGAGTATAGGCAGTTGCTAAATCTGTCAAGAGTCTATTTTTCTTCTTTATGTTTGATGGAGGTCGAATTATATCACACAACCATGGATGAAATCCCTTACAAAATTACACTAGTCTAGTATGTTTGTTGGAAATTTTAGAGCCTTATCTATCAAACCATTGTGGTAAATCCTTCAAAGCATAGCATACCACATTAAACGTCACTAGATCTGAATAGCCTATCCTCTTTTGGTTTTGTTGGTGATACTCAACCTATGATAGTATATGATCCTTAGGCACCACTAGTTTATGCACATATGATGACAATCATATATGTAATGCACTGAGGGAGTTCTACTATGTGTAGAAGGTGTTCCCTTTAACCAATAACTCTAGATTTTCTCATTGATAGGCTTTTGCACTATGGTCTTCATGTGATTTTTTTTCTTGCATAGTGATCTTTGAGTTATCTCTACATATTCATTGGTGTTATAAATTTGATTTGGAGGGCATGTTTGCAATTTGATGGTTTAAGTTAGGTGAAGATTGACAGTTCAACCCATGAACCAGAACGACATTTTCTATAATTAGTATTTGACAGAGTAATACATTGGTCTGAAAATTTGATTCAAACACTTATGCTTGGAGATAGCTGGAATTTCTTTATGGTTGGAAATTAACTTCTCTCTTCTTGGTTTTCCATTGTACTTGATCATTGTTAAATCTTCTGTGTGAAACACATGTGAATTTCCATCGTATTGGAATTTGCATTTTTATGATGCATTAGATTATAGTTGCATTTGTGTCTATGTTCTCTTCTTTTCCCTAGACTTTCACTGATAACTACAAGGTATGCATTCAGGTTGATCTAGTTTTAATTCTTTCACTGTAGTCCATAATTAGTAATGGTTATTCTTGTTTTATGTCAAATTATCCCTTCATGTGTTTGAGGCGTATTTATCACAGCTTCTTTCTTGTTTTCACTTGTTTTCCTTTAAGGGAGTTTTTTTTCTTGTCAGGATAGTGTTGCTTGTATAGTAGTTAGCCTCTTTAGTACTACATTCTCTCCTTGCTATAATGTGTGAGAAAAGATGTGTACCATGTTGAATTCTTGTATCAAGTAATATTCTAAATTTGATATGCTAGTTTATATATAGACATAAACATGCATTGTATCTATATGAATTGGTATAATGTGTTAGAAATTGTAATTTTCTAATAGTATAGATTTGCATATTAGGTGTTGTGGTAATAGTAATTGCTGATTAAGATTTATGCAAAAATAAATGACTTTGATTGTCTCCATTAATCAACATATGAGGTATTCCATCATGAATGCTTTTGGGTTGCGTAGCTTTATAATTTGATAATTCATAATTTCCATTTAGTGATAAACTCTTTTTCTTAGTTATAAATTCTAGTTGTGTGGTTGTCAGGTAAATGACTAACTTTATTTTATAATGGGTAGTGAGAGGAAGGGAAATGAATTATAATATGCTCTTAATGTGTAGATATATTTTGTTTATACTAATAATAATACTATGGAATAGGTTGTAGTTTATTAATAACTAAAATGATTTATTTGATAAGGGGAAACAAGTAGGAAAAAATTAAATTAAAAAGTTTTTCTTGCCCTAATAATTAATCAGTTAGGTAAATGAGTTAATTATATTGTCCCTTGTTACTAACAATATCATAATGGTATCACAATAAAGCAGACCCAAATACATAAGTATCATGGTTGAGACCCATGTTGGATATAGTACCTAGTTCTGTAGAGGTCTTGAGTAGCCTAGTAGACAAGTGCTAAGACTTAAATGACATGGGAGGATGCATCCGGAATTAGAGAGGTGTACCCATATTTATTTAGTGGATTCCAAGAGTAAGCCATGTTCTAGGGGGGGAGGATGTGATACCCCTCGTGTTGTTGATACTCTTTTGTGTTGATATTGTACTTGGTTTGTGATGGTGATTAGTTCTCTGAATTGGTTATGTGTGGATTCATAGATTGGTTGGTTTACTGCACTTGGCATTACTTGTGATGCTTGACAATACCTATTGGAAGTTGATTCACTCTAAGAGGGGGTGTGAATTAGAGTGATGTAGTTTTTAAATTTTACTCTGAAAGCACAATGAAACTTTTTTACTAATTTAAACTCAATGTTGCAGGCAAATGTACATCAATATTTGAAATCAGATTGACATGAAACTTGATTAACATTTACAACTCATGTTAAAAGCATCATATGATATTGTTCAATTAGAGTGTGAACAATTTTGTATGTGATTTTGTAATAGAACAACAACTTTTCCCAATTCACTTTTAATTTGCTTAACATAAGACATTTTAACTTTGCATGACAACCTTTTGAAATAAGAAACTTTTGAGCATATTAAAAGTATTAGAGCATTGACTGAATGAGCACATTAACATGAAATAGAATGAGAGACAAATAAAATCACATAGCATGAAGATTTCTTGAGTGGAAAAACCCTCTTGGGGTATAAAAACCCACTCGCTAAAATTTCTCTTTTATTAATCAAAGAGGACCAACTCTGTAGCAATGTGGAGCACCAACACCCATAAAATTTTTGAAGCACCAAATTTATCAAACATTCAAGATATTGCAACCCATTAGAACCTTATAACTATAATCATTCTTTACAGTCATAAAATTACAATAGGATAAAAAATGATTTTGCAATAATGCTCAACTCAAAACATAATATTTGTAATACAATCAAAGATAAAAATAATATGAGCCCACTCTTCTCTTTTTACAAAATGATTTCACAATAAGCAACACTCTGTCTAGAAAATTTCTTCTCTTCAAATTACACCCTTTTTGTGTTTTTGTAGAGATACATATATACAATGTTTGTGAAACAGTTATACAACTTTGTCAAGAAAACCTGATTTCAATAACCACGGTTTATGAATTGGTAAGAGACATAATGTATGATCATGAAGCCAATCAAAGATTTTTAAGAAAAAAAAAATCAATATCAATATGAAGATAAAATGCCACTGTGAGATGAAACCCTTAAGTTTATGCTTGGATGCAAGGTAGTTACAGTTTAGTTAGGAAATTTATTTGAAACTAAAAACAAGGTTTTCTTTTCCTTTTTATTTACTAGATTTACCTTTGAAAGATCAAAATAATGCATAGATATTGCCTCTATCATGGTGGATTTAACCTACAAATAAAATCCCTAAAGTTCATGAAAACTGCCCAAACTACTGCTTCCAACTCAAACGAAAAACCACAAACAATCTTGCCATAAACCAAAGACCAACACAATTGAAAACCAAATTAAAATACCACAACAAAATTGCTCAATATGTAACTATAATCTCAGCATGGCGGCGCTAGGGTTGAGTTCTTTTTGTTTACCTTAATTTTCCCTTCATTGAAACTCCAACACAAAAATGAATGAAACTTGAAATGCAAAGAAAATCATACTACAATGATTTTAAAATCCATGTCACTGACAAAATGAAACATTAACTGAGTACCAAATCATAAACCATCTGTGTTGTCCAAGTCAACACAACAAAGATTCTCATTAAACAATAATACTATCGCTTCCAAGTAAGCAAACCAAATAGAATGCATATGCCGACAACCCAAGTCTCCAAAAGACTATGTATTAACTATTGTGCAAAGCATAAGCCCGAACTATGATTGATATTCAAAGACATGCCACCTTTCCAATCACTTTATAAGTGACAACCTTAATGTATATTGTCATCCTTTAAGTGCTAAAGCACTTCAAAAAAAATAGAAATATCTTAATGTCGACCAACTTATATCACAAGTAAACATATGCCAAAATATAAATAAATGTGAATCCATATAACATGTGAAGGCCAAGGAATGGAAAAATAGTTTTTATAGGAAATGGTATGAAAAGAGTTAAGCAATATCATTGCTTATGAAGTTGTAGTAGCTAACTCAAGGGTACAAGATTGATCAAGAGTAATAGCGCAAACACATCCACATCATGTAGAATGAAATAATCCTTGTGAAATAAGTGTATAGCATGTTAACATGTACACCAAACTAATCAAAGAATTATGAGATAACCATGAAGATCACCAAAGGAATTACCATGAAGACATAATGAATCTTTTCAATGATGCCATGAACAAAAATGATTAACTGAAACAATATACCTATTGTATAATAAAGAAGGACCAATCTATCAAGATGAATTCAACTATTCCATGATATCACTTGAAAACTAATACCACGTGAATAACTTTTATCTGCACATAAAGCTCAACATAATCAGTACCACATTATGTGATGAACAAATGCACCAAAATACATCAACTCAAAGTATGATCACCCAAATACTGAGTATACCAAACTGAACCAAATATTCAGTGCACTAATCAGTTTCATCATGAAGGACAATATACCACAAAGAAAAAGCCAACAAAATCCCCCTTTTTCCTTGATGGAAAAAACCATCTGCAATCATCTGAATTCAATATGATCACCAACCCTCAAAGATATAAACTGAAGAATCAAATGAAAAACAACTGCACCAACCAAATTGAATACTCATAAAAGAATGATACTCATAACAGAATGCTCAAATACTTAAAAAAAACTACACACATAATGCTTTCTCCCCCTTTTTTCCTCAAGGAAAAAGGGTACATAAAGAAACATTACAAACTAGTAACTCATGCAGATGCAAATATAGCAAAGAAGAAACAAATAAACCACAAAAGTAGCAAGAAGCTACTAGGAGAGCAAAGAAGCTCCCCATAAAGCAATGATGGAACATCAAGAGAGCAGTGATTGAGAGATAACTCCCAATCAAGACCAAAGTCTTTCAAAAACCTCTTAAGCCAAAGACTTAGTAAAAATATCTACCACCTGTGCTTGAGTTGGTACAAATTGTATGGTAACCTCATTAGCCAAAACCTTTTCTCTCAAAAAATGAAATTTAATTGCAATATGTTTGGTTCTAGAGTGCATAATAAGATTCTTTGATAAGTTAATCACACTAGAGTTATCACAAAATATGGAAACATGTTTAGTAACAACAATACCCATGTCTAATAGTGTGTGATCCATCCAAAGAAGCTGAGTGCAATAAGACATGGATGCAATATATTAAGATTTTGTTGTTGATAATGAAACTGAATCTTGCTTTTTTCTATGCCAAGCAATAATATGATCACCAAGGTAAAAGGCTACACCACTGGTTGCTTTTCTATCATCAAGACAACCAACCCAATCAACGTCAGTAAAAGCCATTAAAGTAAAATCATTACCTCTAGAATACCAAAGACCATAGTCAAGAAGACCCTACATATACTTAAATATTCTTTTGACAGTAGTAAGATGGGACTATTTTGGTGTAGATTGGAATCTAGAGACCAAACAAACAACTTGCATTAAATCTGGTCTAGAGGCAATTAAATATAACAATCTACCAATCATTGATCTGTATTTAGATTGATCAACATTAGGAGAATCATCAATTTTAGATAACTTACAGCCAGTCACCATTGGTGTACTTACTAGATGGCAGTCATCCATTTGAAACCTTTTCAACATTTCTTTTGCATATTTTGTTTGTGATAAAAATATTCCCTATTCAAGTTGTAAAACTTGGAGGCCAAGAAAGAATTTTAGTTCACCTAACATTGACATTTCAAATTTTGATTCCATAATCTTTGAAAACTTCTTTGATAGGGCATCATTGTTGTAACCAAATATTATATCATCTACATATACCTCAACAACCAATATATCATTACCTTCTTGTTTGACATAAATATTACTATCCACACCACCTCTTTTGAAACCATTTGCTATTAGGTGTGCATCCAATCTAGAATACCAAGCTCTAGGAGCTTGTTTGAGACCGTACGGGGTCCTTTTCAATCTATACACATGATCAAATTTATCTAGTGCAACAAATCCTTCTGGTTGTTCCATAAAAACTTCCTCATCAAGATAACCATTCAAGAATGCAATTTTAACATCCATTTGGTACACCTTAAAATTTTTAAAGAAAGAATATGCTAAGAAAATTCTAATAGATTCAATATGAGCAAAACGTGCATAAGTTTCACTAAAATCTATACCTTCTTGTTGTGCATATCCTTTGAACACAAAGCGTGCTTTTTTTCTCACTACTTTGCCAATTTCATTCAGTTTATTTCTAAAAATCCATTTTCCACCAATAAAATATTTATCATCACGTATTGGGACTAGTTCCCAAGTTTTGTTCTTCTTGATCTGGTTGATTTCTTCCTACATAGCTTTCAACCAACAATCATCACTTAAAGTATTATTAACAGTTTTAGACTCAAATTCAGTTATTAAACAAAAATGCTCAGCAAATTGAGTTTGTTCCTCATGTTTTTCCTTTCTTCTTGTTAAGATTCTTGCATCTTTATCTCCAATTATTAGATCTTTAGGATAATTTTTTGCAACACTTTTGGAAGGAGTTTTAGGAGAAATTTCTTTGGAACTTGAGATATCCTCTTGCTGTGATTCATCTACTACTATAGTTTTGGGAGTGATATTTGAATCTGCCACAAATTTCTCTTCATCATCTTGCACATAATCAGAATCTAGGAGCAATATTTCATCAAATTTCACATTAATAGACACAACAATCTTATTTAGTGTTTTATTGAAGCATTTATAGGCTTTTCTATGAGTAGAATAGCCTAAAAAGATACCTTCATTAGATTTTGACTGAAAGCTTCCTAAATTTTCATCATCTCTTTTAATAAAGCATTTATAGCCAATTATTTTGAAGTAATTAATAGAAGTAGATTTACCATACCAAAGCTCATATGGAGTGAAACTTGATTTCACCCTTATTTGTACTCTGTTTAGAATGTAAACAGATGTGTGAACAACTTCTTTCTAGTACATATCAGGTAGCTTGGCTTCAACTAACATTGTTCTAGCCATTTCTTTCACTGTTCTGTTTTTCCTCTCCACAACCCCATTCTTTTATGGTGTTCTTGCAATAGCATATTGTCTTTTTATGCCATGTTGTTCACAATAATCAATGAATTTTTGAGATGTAAATTCACCTCCCTTGTCTGATCTTAAGCATTTGAGTTTCATATCAGACTCTTTCTCAACCATCTTACAAAAAAATTTAAATCTATGAAAAGGTTCAGATTTATGTTTGAGAAAAGTTACCCAAACAATTCTTGTGTAGTCATCTACAAATAACATGAAATATTTTTGACCATTTATTGACCTAGTCTTAGTAAGAGCACAAAGATCACTTTATACAAGCTGCAATGGCTTTGTAGATGCATGTTCTTTAGATTTAAAACTCACTTTAGTTTGTTTCCCCTTAAGACATTCTTTACATACTGTATTTTCTGGTTTACTCAACATAGGCAAGCCTCTTACATTCTTATTTTTACTTATTCTTACTAGATTGTCAAATTTTATATGCCCTAAACGTTTATGCCATAACCAGTTTTCTTCCACTTGACCCATAAGACACATGCCTTCATTTCTTTCATGATTAGAATAGTCAAGAAGATTGTAAATGTTTCTAGAAATTCTCAAACCTGTTGCAACTATTTTACCAGATTTGTTTTTTTTATTTCACAACCTTGTGCACCAAATGTAACATGATATCCATTATCACATTTTTTACTGACACTTAAAAGATTATGTTTCAATCCTTCTACATAATATGCATCATAGATTGGTGTGTCATCATTTAAAAGTATAGATCCTTTACCTTTTATCTGAATACCTAAGTTGTCACCAAACTTGACAAATCCTCCTTCATAATCTTCAAGTTTCAAGAACCTATCTTAATCACCAGTCATGTGGTTTGCACAACCACTATCCAACACCCAAATGCCTTCTTCTTGGAGAGAAAGGTAGTTTGTAACAACATAGATTTCTCTACACTAGGAAAAAACTTGGGCCTGCACACTTTTTGTGAGTTAGATTTATTTTGTTTGTATTGTTTGGATGTATGACCAATAGTATTGCATTTGAAACATCTGATTGTATTTGGAAAACCAAAGAACTATTTGTGACCAAATCTAGATGTTCTATATAGTATAAATCTGCATTTGTTCACCTTATGCCCAAATCTATTGCAATAGAAACAATAACCATGAAAGAATGCATTGAATCTAATATTGTTTCTTTTATGCTCAAATGATTGCTTCCTATCAACTTTTTTGAAGTTTTGATTTGAGCATTCACCAGTACTAAAACCAATACCAGTCTTGTCCTTATGTTGTTTTTTCATTTAAACACAAAGTAATTTCATAGCCTTCTAATTGTTTCTTAAGTGTGATTAATTCGATTTCAATCCTCTGAATTTCCTTATCTTTATCTACAAGAACTAATTTAAGATTGTCTATAGTTCTCCTAGAATCATCAAGTTTAGTTTGTAAAGGTGTGATTATCCTATTTGGAATTTTCTCTTGTGAAGCAACTTGTTTCTTTAATTTTT
>VDFB02351375.1:34962-78697 GCA_007258455.2 Sequoia sempervirens
AATAGCAGTCACTCTATTTGGGGAATATGCACTAGTCCTTTGAAGTTCATCTTTTAGTTTTTCTAGACTACATGCAATATTAACATGCATGGTTCACTATATATCCCCGGGTTTGCACCTTGTGCTAATGGATCTCTCAATTTTTTAATCTCATTACTGGTATTTACAAACAAAGAGTCTATACGAATTGGAACATGATCTACATTTCCATATTATATATATATATATATACATTACACCTAAAAACAATGAGACTTTTAAGTAAAATAATATATATCTATAGATAAAATAATGCAAATCTAAAATAGAACTTGTAATAATTCATCTACTCATCAATAATATTTTCATACTATTAACTTGATTTAAAAAGAATTGGAAGACAACTATAATCTATAACATAGCATCCTTAAATGGTTCAAATTTTAAATGAAACAATGAAAGAACGAATTAGAATACAAAGATTAAAGTATAAAATCGTTTGAAAATAATTGGGGATAAAAATATTTAATCTAATAGTTGTTATCATAAATGAACTTCAATTATATAGCCTTGAGAACATAAAAAAATTATAGATTGGAAAACAAAATAATTATGTCATATTAGTTGAATCAAATCTAATAAAGTTTGACTTTATTGCATACTTGTTATAAATATCTCACATGAACCAATGAAACTCAATGTGTCTCGAAATTACATAAGAATAGAGAACCTAAATGTGAAAAAGAAAAAGAAATTCAAAATCCTTCTTTTTCTAATGAGTTTGTTAAAATTTAAAAACATTCAAGAACCCCAAAATGGTTTGAAATTGATGAGCATAATAGAAATTTTTGAAGGAAAGAGGTCATCACAAACCATTTGGTTGTGGGCTTTAAAAATTTTCAATGAATGGTTTTCCAACAAGATGTATTAACCAAAATATTGCAAATTTTTATACAATTACTAAAGATGTACAAAATGAGACCTTTACTAAATAAATTAAAAAATGCATCATTAAATTTATATTAACATCATCCGCACTCTAATTAAAAATATTAAAAACAACACGGAACACAAAGAGATAAAATTAAAAAGTTCCAACTAATGATGTTATAATAATCCTCCCCAAGTTGATCCTCTCATCCCAATCATCATACTTAATGTTTTGGTATTTGAATGTGTTGGTACTTGAATCATGTTTTGGTACTTAATGTTATGTTTTTTAAGAGGAAGCATTTTCTCATATTTCTATTACCATAACGATTATTCTTGTCTTTGTAACTTGGTATTTCTATTTGTAGATTTTCAACTTTTTATTATGTAAATCATTCTTTGATACCCAAGTAGTTTAAAGGTTTTCTTGAATCTTATTTAGTTTTTAGATTTAAGTGCTTTCTCATTATCTAATTTCTTAATCAAATCTAAACATTGTTCGATCCTTATTTCCTTCTAATACCAAAATCATCCTCTTTTCCTAACTATAAGAAGTCATAGTTCAATCCCACCATGGTTGTGAATCAAGCTAAAATTGGTATGATTGGGAATATGCATGATACTAAATTTATCATAATGGAGAAGAATCATTTGACCATGAGGCCCTTGTTGAGAAAATGGTAATCAAGATATAGCTTTGATGCACACAACCTTTCTTTGGATCTTGTAAATTTGGCTAGTAATATTAATCCTAGTACAATGATTGATCTCCTTCATATACTATGTTGATTAATAAGCCATGTGGAAAGAAAGTACTTAAAGTTAAATAGGTAAAAGGATAAGCTCAACAACCCCTTTAAGTGATGTGCCATTTTCCCTCCATCCCAAGCTTCTTCTTCATGTATACCTCCTTATTGTTTTACTCCTATCTATCTTATGCAATTTATTTCTCCTTCCACCAAATCTCCCCAAATTTATCCTCTCCCTTTTCCTAGATCTCATCTCATGCTACTTATTATGATGCACATAGTTCTCTTGTCTCCACATTAGTTCTCATTAGTTTTGTTTACACTTCCCATGTTCCCCTCACTGTGATATTCCTACGCAAGTCTTTGTCACTCCACACTCATTTATTATGTCAAGAAAAATTTATACACCACCTTCCATTTCTCATCTTGCCACTTTCATTCATGTCCTTAATCCTAATTATTGCCTCTATCTACCCTTGACATTAATGTTTAAAGGCTTGTTGAGATGAAAAGTAATGTTGATTCCTTACCTAATGGAAACAAAAAAAGAAATACATATAAAAATCAAACACAATTCAATTTCTATTGAAAATTTTACATATCCATCTTTTGTTGGATTTTTGGATCCTAAATTTGAGATGCACAATGTTAAAGGAGATCTCATGACACATTCAAGGTTCCTTAGTGCTACATATTTGGATTTTGTGTATGATGATAAGTTATTGGCTAAGTTCTTCCCATGAAATTTAATAGTATTATCTTCCATTTGGGTCTACTTTTTAATATTGAAATTGGTCAATGCAAATATTGGGAATGTTGGATTGAAATTTATTATTTTAGATTTTTTGACTGTAAACAAGGATCTACAAAGTATATACATTCTTAACATTTGCATGTGCAAGTGAGATGAATGTTAAGAACTAAAGTTGTTAGAGGCTACCACACTTAATTATGGATCTTCTAACACTTCATCCTACATCATCCTACCCTTGTAAATTTGAAAAGAAAAATTATTTCCAAAAGGATAGTAAAAATAATGGAAATGACCATTGTACAAACTATATATTATAATTATTTCTAATATAATTATGACTCTAAAGCCTCCAACTTTTTCCTTTGTAAAATGTGCTTAAAATTTACTTAGTGCTTGCATGATTACACTTCCTCCTATTAGGCCATTAGATAAATCTAAAGTTATTTCCAAAAGATATAATGAGAAATAATTTTGTTCTTAAATTGTAGAGTTAATTGTAATTATACTCAACATTTTATGGGATTAAGGAATAATTGATTAAGGATTTGATTGATAAAAAAAAAATAGGTTGAGGGGGTTAATATTGGGGTCAATCCTTCAATTGTTCCTCCTAATGAAAATTTAAATATTTTACACTAAATAAATCTAATAAAATGGTTTTATATGAGGGTCATGAGATTGAGGTACATATACATGTTGATGAGCTTGAAATCATTGATTCACCTATGTATGTGAGGAATGATAATTTGTTGGTATTAATAAAAATTATAAGGGTACTTATAATTTCTATGGACTAACCAGTATTCAAACTTAGGACCTCCCATTTGGTGTTAGGATGCCTTACTATTGAACTAATGGCTCACATTCTGATGAGTCTTTTTATGGCTTAGGTGTGTATCATTTCTCCAACACACTCCCTTGAGCCACAACATAGATGTCAAATGCACCTAGCTTGGCTCTAATACCATGTTGAAATTTCCATGAACTAGTTAGGATGCAAATCTCCACCACTAAGCTACCCACCCAATTTATGATAAGTCAATTTACGATTTAGGTATGCTAATTTTTTTGACACCTTTTTCACATTGTGAGATATTACCAAATAATTATAATGGTCCTTTGGTTTTGTGTGGATCATGAACCATGTAAGGGTGTGTTTATTGATCTTACTCACCAATAAAATGTATGCATTGAATAATTTTGTTTTATCATCATTTTATAAACAAGCATATGCATATTTGAGGGTTTATTTAAAATTGACTAATGATATGTTGATTGAAACTATAGGATACATTATTTTACCTTAATTTTTTTGGTCTAAAGATGAGGGAAGTTCTTATTCTATGTCAGATTATTTCTTCTTTAGATGTATCTCATATTTTACTTGGGTATCCATGGATAAAGCAATATCAAGCAACATCATCTATGTCATGCCATCAAGGTATCAAATATGTTTGAACACTAGTAAAGAGGTTACAATTGCAAGAGATCCATATATGCCTTTATTTTAGATTAAGTCATTTAACCTTAAATAATTTTAAGAACATACTTAAGGATCCTCTATATAAGTGCAAGGATTCTTTTCCTAATTTGTAAAAATTTCAAAAGGAATAACAATGGTGGGAAAATCAAGACAAGATGCAACAATTTAGAATTCTTAAAGGGTTTACAATTATTAGAGCCAAAGTAGGTTATATGTAGGTTTTATATTATAAAATGATTCAAGAATCTATAAGGCCAAAATAACCATAAGCATTGCAAACTTTAGTTTAGAAGCATAAGGGATTGGATATTTTCATTCCTAAACATGGTTTTCATAAAAAAAATTACTCATGTAGCAAGCACACTATAGAATTGACAAAGAAGGTTAGGGTTTTTAGTTTCATTTGTTACATGGAGATATTTTATTGTAATGTACATAATAAATGATATGATTCTTGATTTTTTATAAGATTTAATATTATGACACCTTAACAAACCAAGCTATGACTTTCATGGTTCACTCCTACATGTATGAAATTTACATTTTCATCTACAAGTTTGACCCTAAATTTGTAGTTTTAAAATTGTTTTGTGACCTTGACCCCTACACTTCTAGTGTTTAGGAATTTATTTATCTCCATTTTTTAGACTATGTTGAGAGCCATTATAATGTTTTTTTGCACTAACTTTGGGAGGAAACTCATTTTTCCTTACTCAAACCCTTGGATTGGTTTAAAAAAATTGAACAAGTTAAAATACATGCCAAATATAAATGCAAGTTCAATGGGTGTAGTTTTGAATTATAGACCTTTCATCCCCTAATAGATAGTTGATAGTTTTGATATTCATTTTTCTCTTGAAAGGTGTTTAACAAGACAAAAATATATGCAAAACGGGGAAGCAAAATACTATATTGAAAATGCTTTATAAACTTTCAAACAAGTGCAATTTGAATTCAACAAATTTTTAAAAAATTGCATTTAGGGTTTCAAAATTAAACAAATACATGCATTTTGAACTCTAAAAAAATCAAATTTTAAATACCTCATGCTCAATAGTGGTTGATATGCAAACTGGAATGATAAACTTTGAAGAGAGGAATGGAAATTTTCTTTTTCCGGTGAGAGAAACCTTGTTTGGTCACCGTCACAGACTCTGTTTTCCGCGCGCACCAGGGAGACAGTGACTGACAGTGACTGGTAAAAGAACACAGTAAAAGTGTGAAAATGAAACATTTTTTTTTTGTTTTTGTCATATTGAAGGGGTTTGGTCAAACCTAGGTTTGACCAAACCCACTTGAATATTAATTTTTAATTTGGGCATTCATTGGTTCGGCTGAACCATTTCATTGGTTTGGTCGAACCATTGGGTTCGGCCGAACCCATTTGATTTGAGGAATGGAAAAAATCCAAATTTTCCTTCCTCTTAGAAAGTGTAAACCACTATTCTAAGGTAACCTGCCAAAATATAAATAAATGTGAATCCATATAACATGTGAAGGCCCAAGAATGGAAAAATAGTTTTGATAGGAAATGGTATGAAAAGACTTAAGCAATATCATTGCTCATGAAGCCATAGTAGCTAACTCAAGGATACAAGATTGATTGAGTAATAGAAAAAACACCTCCACCTCATGTAGAATGCAATAATCCTTGTGAAATATATGTATAACATGTTAACATGTGCACCAAACTAATCAATGAATTGTGAGATAGCCATGAAGATCACCAAAGGAAATTCCATGAAGACATAATGAGTCTTGTCAATGATGCCATGAAAAAAATGATCATCTAAAACAATATACCTGTTGTATAATAAAGAAGGACCAATCTGTCAAGATGAATTTGACTGTTCCATGATATCACTTGAAAACTAATACCACCTAAATAACTTTTATCTACACATAAAGCTCAACATGATCAGTACCACATTATGTGATGAAAAAATGTACCCAAATACAAAAACTCAAAGTACGATCACCAAAATACTGAGTATGCCAAACTGAACCAAGTATTCAACACACTGTTCAATTTTTTCATCAAGAACAATATACCACAAAGAGAAATCCAACAATACCTTATGTGGTGATTATGTTTTTTGGTTATGTTATGGTTTTCATTAATAATATATGCGGTGATGTTGTGATTCTATGTTGCTATTGTTTCTGATGTGTTTGCTATTGAATCTTGCTAAAAGGATGAAGTGGCATCACTTTCTCACAAGTGCCCTGCTACTCCACGATTACCTTTCATGGTGTTTCTGTTGATGCAGGAGCATCTAGTGGTGTAAGGGCAATCTTGCATCACCCAAAAATAGTTAAATTTCAATTTTATCATTTTTTAGATGTTTTTACATTTTTGGATACCCTTTTTGTCATAATAAAATTCCCAATTTACGGTTTTTATTTTCTATTCCTGGGTTGAAAGATATTGCAGTTTTAGTTTCCCAGATTTGCACCTAAAAATCTTTCAAGTTGGATTTGAGGAACTTAGAGCTTTTGTAATGGCCTTGAAACTTGCCAAAATTGGCATAGCCAATTTTAAGCACGTTCTTTACTTCGAGACCTTTCCAATGGTTCAAACGGTTCGCGAATAAGAGTACCAGATCAAAAGTTATGGCCCTGGGAAGTTGGTGCAGTTTCTAGAAGATACCATTGCAAATGCTCTTTTGAAATTTGAACTTCATGTTGTAAATTTTTGGTGCAAAACTGCCTAAACTCAATTTGAATGTTGTTTTGGCTCCAAACTAATGAGGAGCTCTATTTATGGGCAGGTTTTCTAATTTTTGGGTAACTTTTTGGGGACAAGCTCGCATATTGCGAAAGGGTTATTCCATAGCTTTTTGTAGCTTGTATGTGTTGTAGAACTTGGGGATTTGAGATCCTCTTCATGTAAGAAGCTTCATTTTTGAATAATAAAATTATTCTCTTGTTTGTGGGTTATTTTCTATGTCTCGGTTGTTCCCTCATCAAGTGTAGTATCAGGCGGGTTTTTTCTTGAGCATGTGGATAGATCACCAATCATGAAGGCTTCACACCAGGACCATGGTTGTGGAGTCGAGGAGTCAAAGAAAGATGCACTCCAAGAGTGATGCACAGTAGGCGTGGAAGTGCGAGAGGTAGTTGAGAGCTGATAGAATCTTTGGTGGAAGAGAATGCAGCATCCTTGAACGAGTTGATCGCGTTACAAGAAGCGGTTGAGAAAGAGGAGGTTAAACTGAGGAAAGTGAGGATGAAGAAGAAGGAGAGGAAGAAGGTTCAAATGTAGAAGAGAGGAAGAAGAAGCAATTGATCAAGACCAAATCGCGGCTAATAAGGGCCATTTCAAATATCAGGAAAAGACCCAGAGTAGAATTCCCCAGTTATTCTGGAAGTCTGAACCCGAAAGAGTTGATTGATTGGATCAACGAGCTAGAAGAATATTTTGAATATGAGGAAATAGAGGACCCAGATCAGGTTAAGTTTGCAAAAATGAAGCTGAAAGGCCATGCCAGTATTTGGTGGAAAGAGGTCCAGTTGGAAAGAAATTAAAGAGGAAAAGTCAAGATCACCAGATGGGATCGCATGGTAGAGAAACTGAAGAAGTAGTTCATACCAGTGGAGTATGAGTTAGATCTGTTGAAGAAATTGCAAGGGTTGAAGCAAGGAAGCAGATCTGTGAACAAATATACTAAATATTTTCACAAGATAATCATCAGAACGGGTCACAAAGAGGCCAATAAGGAGAAATTAGCCCAATATCTTAATGGGTTATGACCAAGCATTTAGGAGGAGTTAAGCCTAGTCAGAATGACCACCATTGAGGATGTGTATCAGTTTTCTCTAAAGGTGGAAGAGAAGCTAAACAAAAGATTTGATGGCAAGAAAAAAGGATGAGGAGGTCAAAGTGGAAGGGGCAATGGAAGACCTTCAAGAAGCCGAAATGATGATGAAAAGAAAAGTGAAGATGTGGGTACTGGACGAAGCCAAAGTAATGACAACTTCTACTGCCCTCGTGATCAAAACAATGGTGATCAAAGAGGTAGAGGACGAGGGAGATATGGACAAGGATCTAGAAGAGGTGGTTTTAGAGGAACGTGTTTCTAGTGTGGTGAAGAAGGAAATTGAGTCTATGAATGTCCACAACACCAAGGAATGGTAGATAAAAGGCCAGAAGGTCATGGAAGGGTTGCGCATGGAGATGAGGGGCCCAATCTGAACATTCAAATGATGCTGAAAGGGGAGAAACCCTAGTGGTTAGGAGAGCCCTAGTGACTAACGAAAAGGAACTAGAATAGAGGAAGAATTTGTTTCACACAAGGTGCAAGTGTGAAGGAAAATGTTGTGATGTCATTATTGACGGTGGGAGCACAAATAATCTAGTGTCAGAGGAGATGGTCACAAAGTTGAAGCTGAAGAGGGAAAGGCACCCACATCTATATTGGATTGCCTGGTTACAGAAAGACCACAAAGTTTTGGTCAATGAGCAGTGCCTAGTAAAGTTCAAGATCGGGAGCTACCATGATGAGGTACTCTATGATATCATCCCCATGGATGCATGTCACATGTTGTTGGGGAGGCCATGGTAGTTCGATAGGCGAGCTATACATGATGGCCATGTAAACACTTATTCCTTGACAAAGGATGGGGTTGTCACAAGTTGAAACCCTAAAGGAGACCGAAGAAAAGTTATGCAGTAGTGCTAGAATTTGCTATGTAGATGGAAGAAAATTTTGAAGGTATGAAGCATGAGCATGTGTGTTATGCATTGATTCCTAGAGTGAGTAATGAGGATAGTGAGAAGGTTCCAAAAGAAGTTTCGGGATGTTGGATGAATTTCAGGATATTGTTTCGATAATGTACCGAGGGTTTATTGCCAATAAGGAAGATCGGTCATTAGATTGACTTGATTCCTGGAGCCAGTTTCCAAATAAGGCAGCTCATAGAATGACTCCAACAGAAAATGAGCAGATTGAAGGACAAGTTCAAGAGTTGTTGAGAAAGGGTTTGATCACGGGAGAGTTTGAGTCCATGTGCAGTACCTACAGTACTAGCACCAAAAAAAAAGGGGAGTGGAGGATGTGTATAGATTCTTGAGCCATAAACAAGATAACAATCAAGTACAGATTTCCCCTACCAAGGATGGATGATATGATTGATTGTTTGAGTGGAGCTCAGTACTTTACAATGATTGATCTAAAGAGTGGATATCACTAGATGCGAATTCAAGAGGGAGATGAATGGAAGACTACCTTCAAGACCAAAGAGGGTCTGTACAAATGGTTAATCATGCCTTTTGGGCTAACCAATGCACCAAGCACATTCATGGGGCTTATGAATAAGGTACTAAAAGAATTTCTGGGAAGTTTTGTTATTGTGTATTTAGATGATATTTTGATTTTTAGTAAGACGTTGGATGAGCATCTGATGCATATTCAGAGATCCTTTAAGAAGTTAAGAGAAGAGAAATTGCTGATTAATCTGAAGAAGTGCAGTTTTGTGAAGAGGGAGTTAGTGTACTTGGGGTTTGTTGTCTCAGCATAATTTCTCAAGATGGACCCAGAGAAGGTGAAGGCTATTATGGAATGGCCTACCCCAAGAACTGCTACCGAGGTGAGATCTTTCCATGGTTTGGCTAGTTTTTATAGAAAGTTCATTAGAAACTTCAGTAGTATTTGTGGACCCCTGACTGAAACAATGAGAGGGGATAGAAAAGAATTCAAGTGGAGCACTGGAGCAGCAAAAAGTTTTGAACTATTGAAGTAGAAGGTGACAGAGCAACCTATTCTAGCTCTCCTAGATTTCAACAAGGTGTTTTAGCTAGATTGTGATGCTAGTGGTTGTGCCATTGGAGCAGTGTTGAGCCAAGAAGGTAAGCCCATCGCCTATTTTAGTGAAAAGTTAAATGATGCCAAGAAAAATTATTTTGTATATGATCAGGAATTTTATGCAATAGTTCAAGCATTAAAGAAATGGAGACATTATTTGTTTCCGAAGGAATTCGTTCTATATACTGATCATCAAGCCTTGCAGTACTTAAATAGTCAGGGAAAATTAAATTAAAGGCATATGAAATGGATAGAGTTTTTGCAGATTTATGCCTTTGTTTTGAAACATAGGAGTGGGAAGTCAGATAGGGTTGTAGATGCCTTAAGTAGGAGGCATACATTGATGACAAAGATGTAGATTGAAGTGGTTGGGTTCAATGAACTCAAGACACTATATGCAAAAGATCCTGATTTTGCAGAGGCTTGGAAAGCTTGCAAATAACCTGTTACAGTGGATAGGACAAGGTGGCTGGATTTCATAATCCAGGATGGCATGTTATTTAAGGAAAGTCAATTGTGTATCCGAAGAGTTCTATGTGTGAGACCCTAATAAAGGAGAAGCATAGTGGAGGAATGGAAGGACATTTTGGTTGGGATAAGACCATTGCCATTATCAGTGAGCATTATTATTGGCCTCAGTTGTCATGATGTGAAGAAGTTTCTACAAAGCTGCAAAGTATGTCAGATGGCTAAAGGAGTGAGCCATAATATAGGCTTATATCAGCCCTTACCTGTACCAGAGAGGCCATGGGAGGATATAAGTATGGACTTTGTTCTTGGTTTGCCAAGGACACAACGAGGGAATGATTCAGTCTTTGTGGTGGTTGATAGGTTTTCAAAGATGGCACATTTCATTCCATGTCGAAGACCCATGATGCAGTCCACATTGCTGACTTGTTCTTCAAAGAGGTGGTGAGGCTACATGGTCTACCAAAGAGTATTGTTTCAGATCGTGACACCAAATTTGTGGGGTACTTTTGGAGGACCTTGTGGAAGAAGTTGAAAACAAAGTTGAACTTCAGTTTTGTACACCATCCACAAATAGATGGGCAGACAGAGGTTGTTAATAGGAGTCCGGGTAACCTACTAAGATGTTTGGTAGGAGATAAACCCAAGGGATGGGACTTGATCTTACCCTAGGTAGAATTCTCTTAGAACAATTATGTCAACAAAAGCACTGGTAGATCACCATTCCAGATTGTGTATGGAGGTAGCCCTAGAACAACTCTAGAATTGAGGAAGATGGACCAAGAGAAAAAATAAGTGTTGAAGCTGAAGATTTTGTAGAACACATCAAGGGTATACATGAGAAGGTAAGAGAACATATTAACAAGATGAATATGCAGTATAAGGCTAAGGCAGATCAGAAGAGGAGGTATAAGGAGTTTCAGATTGGTGATGAAGTGATGGTCCACTTGAGGAATGAAAGGTTTCCAATGGGAACATATAACAAATTGAAGATGAAGAAGTTTGGTTCCTGTAAAATTTTGAAGAAGCATGATTCAGGGAATGCATATGAGGTAGAGTTGTTGGATGGATTCAATATTTCCCTTGTGTTCAACATTTCAGATTTGATAGAGTATCATGAAGGTGACGCAGAGGAAGTACCAATGATGGAACAGTGTGGGATTCTAGCACCTACTTTAGAAAAGGAGGAGATTGAGGAAATCTTGGATAGTCATGTGGGAAGGAGTACTAGAAATAGGCAGTATGAAGAATATCTGGTGAAATGGAGAGGAAGGCCTGTGGAAGATTCATCCTGGATATCTAAGGCAGTGGTTCACTGGTTAGGCTTTTCTCAACCATCTGAGACGTGATGGGGTCGCTTCTCAAATTACCCTAGGTCTCTGATGCAGGAGCATCCAGTGGTGTAAGGGCAATCTTGCATCACCCAAAAATAGTTAAATTTCAAGTTTATCATTTTTTAGATGTTTTTTACATTTTTGGATACCCTTTTCATCATAATGAAATTCCCAATTTATAGTTTTTATTTTCTATTCTTGGGTTGAAAGATATTGCAATTTTAGTTTCCCAAATTTGCACCTGAAAATCTTCCAAGTTGTATTTGAGGCACTTAGATCTTCTATAATGGCCCCAAAACTTGCTAAAATTGGCATAGCCAATTTTGAGCTCGTTCTTGACTTCGAAACCTTTCCAACAGTTCAAGTGGTTCGCAAATCGGAGTCCCGGATAAAAAGTTATGGCTCCGGGAAGTTGGCGCACTTTCTAGAAGATACCATTGCAAATGCTCTTTTGAAATTTGAACTTCATGTTGTAAATTTTCGGCGCCAAACCACCTAAACTCAATTTGAATGTTGTTTTGGCTCCAAACTAATGAGGAGCTCTATTTGTGGGCGGATTTTTTAATTTTTGGGTAACTTTTTGGGGACAAGCTCGCATATTGCGAAAGGGTTATTCCGTAGCTTTTTGTAGCTTACATGTGTTGTAGAACTTGGGGATTTGAGATCCTCTACATGTAAGAAGATCCATTTTCTGAATAATAAAATTATTCTCTTGTTTATGGGTTAATTTTCTGTGTCTCGGGTTGCGCCCTCATCATTTGCAATGGAGATTTACATGACTACTTGATATGTTTTTCTATGCAGGATGCAAGTACTGGACACCGACTCCACCTACTTGTGACATTTTTTTGTGTCCCATACACCCAATGGGTTTGATGTTGAAAAGGAGTTGATAAGGAAGTGTCCCTATCCCAAGTTTGTCACCTTGTTGTGAGTCCAATGGTGTCTTTGTCTCAACCTCGTCTTTGTTTAATTTTGGGTTAGTGTTGATTATTTATTTTAGTATGTAAATGTTTACTATTTAATTAATTTTTATTTTAAGTGTGATTAATTAATGTTATTAGTTTGATATAGTTATTTGTTGATAATTATATTTAAGTTAATTGATTAATGTTCTTGATTGAGTGAATAGTTTAAATAAAAACAATAGATGCTTTAATTTGAATTAGAATTTTTAATTTGCGTAAGGTAAGTGGTATTAATTCTTGAAATTTTAAATTAATTAAATAGGTTATAATGCTTTACTATTATTAAAAGATAAATAATTAAATTTAGTTAATTTATAATTAGATTATTTACTGGAGTGAGTGGGAATTTCTTAAAAATCCTTGTTTAAAAATATTCTCGAAGAGAATATTGGCATACTATGAATGACAATAAGTTTCTTCATGGAAAGAAATTGGCTGTAGAATAGCTTTTAGGGATTAGGGGGGTTTCTGGTAAAAAATTGAGGAGGTTGACAACATATATTTTGGGCTCATATTTTGTTTCTTGTTGGAGGTGAAGTTTCTGGAAAGGTTCTAGAAGTTGAATCCTGAAGAAGAAGCTTTGCTGCAACCCTCGTTCTTTCAAGCTTCAGGAAAATAGGTTCCTTTACTATTTATTTAATTATTTTCTTGTTTTGAAAAGAATTCCTAAAATTGTCTGTGTAAAAGGAAATTGTCATGAATAATTAGTTATAACCCTCAGTAGAAATGTTTGTTGATAGCTTCTAAGTTGAAAATTTTGTTAAAAGTTCCTCTATAGAAAAACTTTGTTCTCGCCTGTTGAAGTTTTGTCGTGATTATTTTGTTTCCTCTATAGAAAATTTTACAGTAAATCAGAGAGCCTCATTTAAAAAAAATATTCTTAAACAATAGAAAACCTCTGTAGTTTTACAAATGGAACCCTTTGTAAAAAAAAATGAAAATTAGAAAACCCCTGTGGAAATTTTCTTTACAATTTCTCTATAAAACCTTTGTGTAAATAATTTATTTTCTACTGGGAAAATCTTACTAGTATACCCAAATGATGCATTTGTATTATTTGTTTTATATATATATATATATATATATATAATACAAATTACATATATATAAATATATATAAATATTTTTATATATGTGTTTCAGAAAATATTGAGAATTTATTTGAGTGTTGTAAGTATTTAATTGTACAATGATATTCTTACGTTTAATAAAAAAAAATTATCATTTGTTTTTTGGAGGTGATGGGGTTACCCCCATAGTCGCCCCCCCACATGGGAGGCAACAGTGAGGGAAGCGTTGGCATTACCTAAATAGCCATGCCCCATATGGGGTTCATTTGTGGAGACAACCTTCGTCCATTGTAGAAAGAATGTATGTTTGTTTTAATTTTTTTTTTAAATATATAATATTATATATATATTATATATATATGTAATTGTCCAAAAATTATAAAATATAATGAAGGTTAATTGCAATGATTACTTGTTACTAGACAAATTGAAATGAAATATTTTATCAAATCCAATCGAGTTTTTTTAATTAATGAAAAAAATTGAGTAAAATTATAGTATAACTTTCATGATGGATTTTGTGCAATGAGTTATCTTAATGTGATTGTAAAGTATACTTAATTTGCATTCTTTAACAAAATCTTAATGTTGAATAATTATTTAATTGTTTGATTTTCTTTAAGTTCTTTGTTGGTTTCCTTGGTTTGGGTTATAAACCATGTGGATGCCCTTAAGTTGACCTTTCTATAGGTGTTAAGGTTATTATTTAAAACTTCCACAGGCATGGGAAAATGGTGGTTTATTATTGTGACATTTAATTTGATACTTGTTTCTATTTTGACTATAGTTGTGATCTTGTGTTTACATTGAGTTGTATTGTTCTTGTTATGGGAGTTGATTCATATGACTTTTGGCGAGATGGTTTGCCTCATGGTTGTTCTATTTTATGTTTTAGAGTACTTGTGGGTACAACCCCTTGGAATTTGTTGTTACGTTTTGGGTTTCTAGGGAGAGTGGCTCTACGTGGGCATCAACACACAAAGGGTCTGTTAGGATTACCGATGTTAGAGTTTGAGTAATAAGTGATAACCTAATTAATTAATTAGGGGTTGGGTAGTTAAACATTAACAAGATAATTATGGATACCTCATCTATGTTTTAGTTCTTTCACAAACTAAAGATGGGCTAAGAAGTCCGTGGTTGGAAAGATGATTGCCTCATCTCCATGAGACGTTAATGGTTCCGCACGAGTCACCCTATGGGACCGACACTTAGAGAAGCTGTCAGGATAACCATAGATGGGGGCAACAGCTAGAGAAAGGCAATCAAGATAACCTATGTAGGACTATGGAATGACACTCTACTCTAGTATTCCCTTCAGTTGTTTTCATTGCTAACCTCTGAAAGTGGTCTATTGATATGATTTGGTGATTTATTGTGGTTACATTTTGGAAGTGGTCTATTGATATTTCTTGGTGATTTATTGTTGTTACATTTTGGAAGTGGCCTTTTGTTGTTGTGTGACTCTTTATATGTGTTTTAGCTTTCCATGCTTGGAGTTTAGTCTTGTGTATTTGTTTATTCGTTCTTAGTCGGGACCGTTTCTTATCTACTCCTAGCATGAGGGTGGTCATGTGGAATGTGCTACACACCCCATTGGGTTCCCTATTTTGTAGTTGTACTTTTTAGTGTAGATTTTTGCATACATAGCTTGATCCAAAGTTTATATGTTTCTAGATATATACTTGTACTTCTGTCATATTTTGTGTATTGATATGTTACTCTCCCATGTATTGGGTTGACTTATGATGTAATCTCGAGTAATTGCTCAATAATATGTACTTGTAGATTGATGTAATGGATAATCACATTATGTAATTCATGCTTTATCCATAATTGTAAATATCGTTGATGTTGTGTTATGATCGAGAAAATATGTTATTTATATATTCAAGTACAATCATTTATGAAAACATGTATGGTTTATATATGGTTTCTTTTTGTCACACTATTTATTCTTAATAAATGTTTAAAAGAGGATTGTGTATGAATGGGTTACATTTGTACAATTGATAATTACTTTTATCAACTTTGTTTTGGGATAGATTACATAATGTGACCTTGTGTACCCAAAGGGACTTAGGTGTTTAACTTGTTATCATAATTATGTTAGTTGTATTAGTACATTTAGTGTTTATTCTTTATGCTTTCAAAAAAAAATTTGGTGCATTTTTAGTTATCCTTTGGGGTTTGTGCAATCGGGCATTACACATTGAAGGGTTGGCATGTTACAATTGATCGTAGTGTTGTTTGGACCATCATTCAAGAAATTAATTTATATGGAGGAATTTACCGAACTGTGCAATAGGTGACACCACTTTGTTGATAAATTTAGTGCATATTTCTTCAAGTCTAGAGTGCACAATCAGTCCTACAAATAGGATTTTTTTTTTCTTTAAAAATGTTTCTGCACTATTGTCTTAGGCTAATTCTAGTAAGCATTTACCTATATATATATATATATATATTCACCAGTTCTACTCATGGAATCTTCAAGTTTTATTTTATACATTCTGTAAGTATTTCATCTAGGACTAAATATCTTCATGGAATTTGCTTGATCTAGAATAAGGTTTGAAAGTGATTTTTGTTTTGTTTAATTCTTAACCTAAAAGATGCATGCATGGAAGAATAGGGCATAAATTTAAATATAGTTTTCAAAATTACACAATGGTTTACAATCACAGGTTGTACACATTAAATGATAAAGAATTTTTGAAGGGGTACATGCACAATAAAAAAAGAGGTATTTTCTCTTCGTCTCCCTATGTTCTCACTACCTTTAGGTGGTGTTAACTTTGAATCTCACACATTTCACCACTCACAACAAGTTAAATATTGTAAAGTCGGATTCCTAGATAGAACAATCACTTCCAAAGATATTATTATTTCCATCACTTTTTCTCCTTTTGTCTACCAAAGCATTTGAAATTGATGACAAGATTTTATTTATTAATGACCATGCCCTCAAGTTGGAGTGGGTACCATAATTGGTAACTATAGTAGGGAGTGGATATATTAGGCTTGAGTTCAATGATGTTTACATGGTACTTGGGAGTGATGTCACATTTGTTTGAAGCATTAGATCAACTTATGCCTAGTTGTGATCCAGAGGTAAGGAAATTGGCCCAAAGGGTATGGATCATGGTATGCAAAAAAGGTTTTCTACTCATTTTATATCCACTCAATTTTATTATTGTTTGAAATTTAGAGACCTTTTTTGTTATTCATGGAGAAGATGGGGTATAAGACTAGTGTTTTTGTTGATTAAGATTTCAAACACTGCAACTTTTTTTGGTGCTACTTTTGGAGCGTAAAGATAATTAACTATTGTTATTAGAGGATAGTGGCACCAAAGGATGGATGGTTTTCCATCATCTCATGCTAGCTTCTCACTTAGAGATGATGCTTTTCATGAAAAGAATTTTTTTCTTTGATTTCTTGTTTTTCCTTGTTTTTGTGATAGATTTGAAGAATACATATATTGTGTTGAGTTTGATTTTTGGAGACAGGTAAGGAGTTCTATGTTGAGATCAATATGGATGGTTTTTTGGTGAGATTATGAGAATCTAATCAAGAATTATACCCTTTGAAGGGTCATAAAAAAAAATTCTGGAGCCATGTGTTTGGAGAGATCAATATGGATTATTGTTGAATAATTTAAGAATCTATGATTTGAGAGTTCATGGGAGGAATAACTGAGGAATTCATCTTGAAGCTACACCATTTTGAGGGTCATAAGGTATCTTGATGGAGTTCCACCTAATTTAGGATTTGTTTCTTCAAGGAAAATATTCACAAATATATTTATATATTTTTTAATCAACAAGTTTTTTCATGTAGGAAAAAAAGGGGGGTCCTTTGGAAAAGTGATTTTTTGGTTTCAAGAACAATGTAATAAATAGGGGAATGTTAACATAATTATTCATATTACATTATATAGTTGGGTGTTTGAGCAGGTAGTTAAACTATTATACAACTAATCGTTCAACCATTCACACTCTCTTGTATAAATGCACTTGCATGATGATGAATAAACTATTCAATTACACTCACCTTCAGAAAGAGAGAAAGAAATACTTATACAACCACTAGAATCATAAAATTTCATAGAATGCTAGCGCATTATGTATATATCTATGTGGTTTTGTCTATCCTAGAAAATTCAAACTTAGTAAATTTCAAAAAGTATACAATAATCACAAGGATCATAACAAATATAAGTTTTCCAATATCTTGAACTTATGATAATTAAATTTAACACACCAAAGTGAGAACAATATATAATCCAAAATTCTTAGGGTAAGAAATTTCTAAGATTATAATGATATAAATAAAAAGTGATTTGAGATAATTAATAGGAAATAAATAATGTAATAAATTTATTTATAATAACACAAATATGTATCCTAGGTCACCTTTTTAAGAAATATCATCATCTAAGATTCAAACTAATGTATTAATAAATTACAATATTGGTTATAATACAATCTTGGCATGATACCTTCATTGGATTCAATCATAACTCTTATATTTGGAGTAATACTATTAGAATAAAATTATTTATAAAATACACTATATAAGATCTATTTCAAGTATCCAATAAATAGAAAAACAAATGAAACAAACCATCAAAGTGGAGTCATGTAATTATGTGCTAATATTAGCCAAAAGTGGTGCTAAAATCCCATAGTCAAATTAAAATACCCAAATCCCAAAAGAAGCCCTTTAAGAATCTATTATAATTTATTTCATATTCATCCTTCTAACTTGAAAAACAAAATTATCTAAAAAAAATCATTCAAATATGCTTGATCATATGCTATAGTTTGGTTAATGTTCTTGGTCAATATATACAACTCTCTCTAATAACCTTCTTATTAACATAGACATTTTGTATTCCTAATCTAAGAACCTAACTTTCTAAGAGGATAATTTTGTGTCAATGAACCTAATAGATCCTATTTGTTGAATTGGAGATATTAAAGAGCTCTATTTCATTATATCATAATTTAATCAGCTATACCCTTTATTGAAATTTTCATTTGCTAAAAATTACATGTATAGTGCAATATTATGACACCCATTTAGAAGAACCTAATTTTACTTTAACTTCCTTATTGGAAGTTAGTAATTCATTAGAGTCTTTTTTTTCACATTTTAATGTTATAATGTCACCTTAAAAATAACATTGCTCACTACTTTTCCCCTTTCTTTTTCTTTTTTTATAACCCAATATCTCTTATCTTACATTATGATATTGATGAGCAGCTCCAAACTTATTATTACTTTAAACTACTTCAAGAAATTTACGAAATGAAAATAGAGATAGAAAGCTAGAAGATCTAAAATGAATAAGGGTATCAAATATTTCAATGAGAACTTGCATATATTATTCCTTTTACATGGGAACTCTCCTTGACCAAATGCTTAATACAAGGCTTGATTTTATTCATTGAAAGTGAACTAACTCAAGCTAAAATAAAGCCACTATAATCCTCCTTTATTTAGGAGAATCAAAACTACTCCTATAATCACTCTAACTTAAGCTAAAAACAAATGGATTTCGATTATTAAGGATTATTGAGAGGATATAAACAACACATTCTTACCTACATGCCTGGATCTAGAAATATCTAGAACTAACAAACATTACAAAATAATGCACTTGCATCAGACTCCCTAGGAACAAAAGACTTGTTCATAGACTCCTGTCCATGATTTTTCTAATTCCTCTTGAAACTTATTTCTCTCTTGGATCCCAATTTTCTTTTTTTGTTGTCCACTTGCATTATTATCATGAATATGTTCAACAACTCTCATTTTGGTATTCAACCTTTTCATCAACTTTGTCCTCTTCTTGTCTTGTAGTTGTGGATATGCTGCTACACTCCTCAATCTTCCAGGTTTCCATACTTTATTTTGAAAGCCTCCACTTTCCCTGTTAATATTTTCTCTTGAGATCAATTGATTTCTATTGTTGATTGTCTTCTTCTTTTCAATATGCCTCTTCCATGACTATTTTATGGAATATTTTCTTTCATATTTCATAGTCTCACATGTACCTGCATTTTCACATGAAATGAATTGGTTATAGTAATCACTCAATCTCCAAAAATAACTATCATACATAAGAATGAATTCTTCCTTGTTAGATTCATTGTTATCTATAAATATCTATTCTGTTATCTTTGCATATGCATTTGTCTTCTTTGAGCATTTGATTCTGCTTTTATAGAACTTCGTTGATGACATTTTCTTTGTTCTTCTTCTTCATGCTTCCTATTTCTAGCCTCTTTGAAGTCCTCCTTAATCTTGGTATTGACTAGCCATTCCTTTAAAATCCCCAATTTTGCATTCAAATCTACATTGCTAAGTTTGTCATTCTCCAGTCCACATGCCCATATCTTCTTTTTTTCATGATCATCCTCATCTGTTGAATGAAATAAAATTTCATTCTCAGGTTCTCTCACCAATCTCTTTAGCAATGCCATTTCCTCATCAAATTCCATTAGCCTTGTACCTAAATGTTTCTCTTTATCTCCTTGATCTCCCTTTTGATTGTTTTCATAGGCCAACACAACCTTGTTCACTGTAACAACAGATTCTTGCAACTGTTCTCTTATAACTACATTTTCCCATTGTGTATGATTTCTACTCTAATTGACTTTATAAGCCAATTTTGTCTCTCCCTCTCTAACAATACAGTTTTGATATTGTTCTATCCTTATGATAGTTTTGAGTGACTCTCCATTATCCTCAACACATGTAAGACCTGCATGCATACACAAATTATTAGTTTTTAAAACATAGGGATTTCTAGCCTCATTTGATATTTCCATGGATAGATCTTCATGTTGCCTTGAACTTTCCAAACAATCTATTAGAATTTCATGAAGTCTCTCATCAACATTATCATCATCCTCACCAAGGAATGATCCCTGCTCTGGTTCATCATAGTGAACTTCTTCCTCAAACTCAGTTTCTTTGAGTTCTTCCTTTAACTGAGCATTAAACATGTGTCTTAGCTTCTTCCTCAACTTTCTTGCAAACAATTATTTAACAGGCCATATAAACTGTTTCTTCATTTTCCATCCATATCTCTGGTCTCTCTCACTTTCTTGTAGTAGCATCATCACTATACTAAGTTGTTCCTTCATCTTAGCAACTTATGTATCAAATTCCTCTTGACTCATTCTCTTTGTCTTTATGCCAGTCACTTTGGCATATTGCTCCATTATGTTGTGGCTTTTACTCAAACCCTTGTCATGACTAATAATAGTCATCTTTCTCTCTTCCTCTGTGAGTTTCTCCATGATCACTATGAGCTGCAAATAGCCTCTATAGTAACAAGTCTTTTTCACCCTGCTACACAACACCTCACCAAGTTTTACTCTTGAACTTGGCCTTTTTGGTATTCCTGGTTCTTTCCTCTAGAACCCTTTGAGCTTCCTCTACTCCTCTAGGCTTCTGCACTTTTGCTCACTTCTCTTGAGAACTTCCTCTACTCCTAAACAACTTATGCCCAACCTCAATTGGAAAATTTTCTTCTTTGTGATTAGGGTATCACCACAAATCCTTTCCTCTTTTAGTCATCTTTATGCAGTCTAACTTTCTTCTCATTTTTTTTCTCTGCATCAATCTTCTTTCATCTTTCTTTCACTACATTGGCTTTGCCAATTCCTCTTATTCTTTCTTTTCACCTGCAATTATATTCATACAAAATTTGTTTCTTATTGGGTTCACAATGTCTAACAAGACAACCTATCAACATGGTTTGCAAACTTTTAACACACAATTGACATGACTTAAATTTGACTTTAACAATGACATAACTAGGATCTATAACCCACACTTGGATAAACTCTCAACCTTTCATTTGACTCCCACACTTTACAATGATAGACCTCATTTTGACTTAGACTCATAAATTTAACTTAGGTGTCAGGTACCACCGATCATGCACCCTTTACACAAATTTAATGACTCTAATTTCAATGCACTTTTAAATTCATTCATAAGCAAGACTTTGACTAGACTTTCTTGACATCATAACTTTACCAATACTTCAATACACAATGATAACCTTTGAACTTATCATGTCACTTTTACAAAGAATACTTTCGCCATATTGAAGTCTTACTTTCATGGCTTTTTCTTCTCAAAAGAACCTTCTTAAAGTTTGGACTTCCTTCAAATTTTAAGAACAAAATTCTTTTAAAGGAAAATATGAAATTACCTCAACAACATGCTGGAATTTTACTTGGTAGATGACATTTATTGCATGGAGCTTTGACCCAAATTAAATATCTTTGTAGGCTTGTTTCAAAGTTGTCTTGAGAGTTGTCAATTTTGCAAGAAAAATCCATCATACTTTGATCCAAACTGCTCACTAATGAAAATGAATCATGCAAAATGGTTTTTGGGTTAGTGCTCCTCATTCCCAGCTTTTCAAAAAAAATTGAATTTCTCAATTTCGTTAAGAAACGAGAAAGTTATGACAACAACCTTCACAGTAATGCCTTCTTTTAAGAAATCTTCACACACCAATCATTTTATGGTGACTCATCCAACAATGATGACCCAAGTCAATATAAACAAAACAAAAATGCTAACAAAAACTAGTCACTCAATAGATCTTAAGCATTTATCTCAGTCACATAGGCTGATGAATTTCTGATAGCATAATTATGGTTCATTTCTGCAATACGCAGGCTCCTCACAATGCTAATGGAAACTATTTCTCAAATGGAACTTCTTCTCAGCCATAGTAGCAATGATGTGAACTTACAAGCTGTAGCTCTTCATTGGTCAACTAAATTACCAAATCTTATACTTTTCTTAGCAACAATTTTTTTTTCAAGTTCCAATTTGCATCTGAGAAACAAAACTTCCTACATACCTTTTCATTTGTAACAATTGACTTCCTGAATGGGCCAGCTTTAACTTCATGATTAATGTCTTTGGCTTTACATCAACTCTCTTTATGCTTGAACTAGCGACAACACCAATCTCTATCACTAGGTAGCAGTCTGCTTCACAAAGTTGTACATAAATTCCTCAGTAGCAGATTTAATCAAAGGGATTGGCTTTTGCAGAAGTAGAAATGGTACCCTCTTTAATGGCAGCTCAATTGGTGACACAATAGCTCTTTCCTCTTGACACACCGATCTAACATTAGTCATTTGAAAATGACTTAGTCACCATATATTGCTGGGTGTGCTTAACAATTTATCCTCCAAGCTAGACAATGCTCAACACTTGATCAATATTCTTAATGCTGGATTGACAATGCACCTTCTGGATGATTGATTGTATGGCTATCCAACGGTGGCTATAAGATCTGGAATGAACTCTTTAAGAAGTAAAATTCCAAACAACTTCAAACATCCTTTTGAAGTCTTAACACTTGCATGAATCCTGGGAGAGAAATTCCTTTGAAGTAGAATCACAATCATAAAAATTACAAATACAATTTACCTTTTTAGAGAATCACCCACAAACTCTATCTTTGAATCCCAAAGAGCATAACCAGCTTTGATTTATCCTCTGAAAAGCATTACTACTTTGATACCAAATGATGAGCAGCTCCAAACTTCTTATTACTTCAAACTACTTTAAGATATTTACACAATGAAAATAGAGATAGATAGCTAGAAGATCTGCAATGAATAAGGCTATCAAATATTTCAGTGAGAGCTTGCATATATTATTCCTTTTACACGGGAACTCTCCTTGACCAAATGCTTAATACAAGGCTTGATTTTATTCATTGAAAGTGAACTAACTCAAGCTAAAATAAAGCCACTAAAATCCTCCTTTATTTAGGAGAATCAAAACTACTCCTATAATCACTCTAACTTAAGCTAAAAACAAATGGATTTGGATTATTAAGGATTATTGAGAGGATATATACAACACATTCTTACCTACATGCATGGATCTAGAAATATCTAGAACTAACAAACATTACAAAATAATGCACTTGCATTAGATATACAACCCATTCAATATTGTGCTAACTTCATTCTATCGTAATAAACACAACTTGTATATTTATTAAAGTGATAAAACTATTTAGTGTATTCCTTCATAAAAATCCTATTTGTACCCAATTGTAAAATTCTTGAACAAATCTAAATTTAAATTGGAAGGAAAGAACTTACCCTTTATATATGACATCACTTAATCCTATTTAAAGGTATTTAACTCATTATTCTTAATCTATTTTTCTAATAGATATTCTTGCCATATGGGTGCATTGACCTTCAACAATTAATATCTTAGTCCATCTAGCGTGGATTAAAATTAAAAGTACTTACCTAGATTATTGATTATATAGTATAGCTTTTGGAATAAAATTCATGAATAAAGGGAAATCAATCCTTGGTTTACTTCCTTTTATCACTAATGCCATAGAAAAATTATCATCATAAGTTATTTCATCATCATAGGTTGAAGCATCTTCAAGATATGTATAATTCATTATTTAATACTTTATCTTGAGTAACATCTTCAACTATGTATATTCAACATTTTTTACATGGTATTAAGGGAATCTACCTTTAATTGTATGGTTGTCATCATGTGAATCAGTTGATCATCATAATATCCTCTTTTATTCCTACCTCATCTTCTTATATTATTCATTTTTATTATGGATCACCTACAATGAAACATTGCACACTATTTTTGGTGTGGAGTTACCACTCATCCTTCAATGACCCCCAAAGTAGGGTCTAATACTAATTTATGCATTCAATGCTAGATAGTATAATAAAATAATTCCTTTCTATACAACATATTGACATAGATTTAAAACCTAATGTAAGAGTACATAATAAGAAAATAAGAAAATATTAAATAATAAGATGGAATAGGATATTAGACTATGAATATATTCATATTAAAAATTAAAATAAATCCACATATAATAACATTATTTAGAAGAATAAGATGCCAAGATTGTTATCTCTTTGGTGTTTAAATTTTTATTTACTTTAAATATTATCCTTGCTACTTTTATCATCATGTTAGAGATGCATTTTGAAATAGTAATATGGTGCTTACTAACAATGTGGAATTAATCCCATGAGGACCTAACTATTTAGCACATAGTCAAAATGGGGCCACATTTTTTAAAATTATATATTTTTGATAAAAGAAAAAATAGGTTTTATAGGGACTCGAAACCACAAAGTTTACAAAAAAAAGGAATAAGAATTAAAGTCACTAGAGACAAAGAGACTACAAGAAAATAAAGCCCAAGAAATACAACAGTCACTAACCCAAGGCCAACAAGGGCCACCAAAAAAACCCAAACAAAAAAACTAGCAAGAAACCCCTGACTAACCTGGGAACTTAAGAGCTTCAACAGCCTCAGCTTAAAGATTGTGCATTTATTGAGTTCCATTCTTCAAGACCTAAACCATCTGGGGCATAGAAGGAGTCTTCCTCTTCATACTGGCTCTCATCCGCTTAGAAATACATGCATCCTCAGTATTGTTCTTGTCCTTCCCCACAACCAGATCCACAACTAGAGAACCCTGATGTGAATTCTCTAGTTTCTCAGACATTGCATTAATAATGATGGCATTATGTTTCACCATTCTATGATTATGCTCCATAATAGTTTTCATAGTATTTTTCATTTTACCTATTTCCTCTTCTAGGATTTTCAATTTACGTTCATTATCCTCGACCTCAATTCTCATTCTATCCTCCTTCCTCCCACACTCTGCAGTAATAAGGGAGCTAACTTTACCTTCCAAATCGTCTAGCTTGCCATTGAGGGCTCTATTTCTAAGATTAAGGTCTTTATTTTCATGGAAGGCTCATTTCATTATTCTGATGTAATCCACAACACCATTCCTTGCAATATCCAGGATATCCCCAGGAAACTCATGATCCATTTTAAAATAGTGGTCCTCAGGGTTTAGGTCTCTAGGGAATTTCAGCCAATTATATTTGTCTGAAGCAAGGTAGGATGAGTAAGAGTTTTGTCTTGCATTAGGGGCCTCCGAAAAGTCCTCTTGGGAATCCTCAGAGTAAGAGACCAGTTTATTAGAAGGGGACTAATTTGAGTGGGCTTTAAATTCTGACTAGAGTGGCTGGGGTTTTTAGCTTTCAAAACAGAGTAGCTGGGGATTTTGAAAAAACTTGGATTCTTGGGCAGGGGATTACCTTACTGGGGTTTCTTACCATAAATTTGGGTTAGGGGATTTTCAACATTCCACACAGGGTCAAGCTCCTTACCTTCCCCCAAAACACTATACTTAGTATCCTCATCATCTGAGGGTGAAGCCATGATAGGGTTGGATAAGGTTGGCATATTTTGAAAATGTTCATAAATAAGCGTAATAAGGCCAATATGCAGAATAGGGTACTTCTTAGGATCCTTCTTATGATCCTCTAGGCTATTATTCATGGAATAGTACAAGTAATAAGGTAAAGAAACCCTTACCTTATGATAGAAATGGTTGAGCAAGGCGAAGTGGTAGCCATAAACCCTGGTGAATCTACCATCCAAAGTAATGTATTCCATGATGATTCTGAGCACCTTCCTCCAAAGCGACTTAATTATTTCTATTTCAAAGTAGCTATTGGAGACTTTAATTAGCTTAGTCTTTTATTTTCCTTTCCTAGGGAATCTGATAACTGTTTCATCAGAGAACCTTTTGTCATGAAATAATTTCATTCCCTTAGTAGACATGCTAGTCACCTCTCCAATGAGGTTCTTGTCCACCTTCACCTACCTACCAAAAATATTTATTTCCCCATTCTTCCAATTTCTCTCAAAGTACTTAGTAGCCTTCAATTCAGGCCCGTGAAGCTTCTCAATGAACGGGAGTAGCCACCATGTTAAATTTTTTCCCAGACCTTCAGATTCCTCTTATGTATTTCATAGGTTTTCGGCTCCACCCTTTTCTTGTCTCCTCCCATAGTCACAAGCACCTCACTACTAGAGAAAAAAGTCTGAAATGAAATTCCTCCGCCAAACCAGAGAGCCCACAAAACATGCCACCTCTTACTACCAATTAAGAAATTACAAGTGGCCCCATCAAATCTAATGATGTTGAAGTCCTTGGCTCTACTCACTTTCATCATCGAAATAAATTGTTGCTTTCACGTGCATGATATAAATATTAATTAAAGCCTTTACGTTAGCGCCAAGATCACTGTGGTTCTACCGCGTGACCAACTCTAGTTGTCTAACCCCTTTGTTAGAAAAGAAATAAGCCATGTTGTTGTCTTCCCTAAAAGCATGAGTTATTTTAACTTTGTCAAAATTAGCTAAGAGAGATTTAACCTCTTCTATCTAACTCTTGATAGACCATGATGGAGGCGACTTCCCTAGGGGGCAATCAATAATGTTTTTAGAGTCTCCTTTGAGCCATAAATATTTAATATTCCCGCTAATAACCAACTTAATCACATGAAAGGCTCCAATAGCTTCAACCACATGATTAGTTTAAGCTCTAATGGGAACAGCCACCGTCGCTTTAAAATTACCATTAGAGTCCCTAATCACACCTCCACTTCTAGCCAACCTCGGGTTTCCCTTAGCCACACCATCAAAATCAGCTTTAAACCATCCACACAGAGGAAAAATACAACACACCCGTACCCTGTCTTTCTTTGTAGGTTTAGAAGACCTCGACACATCATTTTTAATCTGCCACTCCTTGGCTATCTTTAAATCATATGGAGTCATGCCACAACCTCTTTTTTATTCTCTTGTTAAGGAATGATATTATAGTTTGAAACAATTAACTTGAAGTTTTTTTCAAATACATTGTTCTCTGACATTTCCTTGTCTCTAAAGAGTCTATTATTCCATTCTTTCCACACACCCCATGCTATGTAGGGGAAATTGAAAGACCATAATCTTCAAATAGAAGGATTCAAAGAGGGAACTTTCCATTGACAAAAGAAGTATTCAATAGTGTAAGGAAACACCCATGATATATTCCAAAGATTCATAAATTACTCCATATAGCTGTAGTAAAATTACAGTGGAGAAACAAGTGATTTGCAAACTCCACCTCATTCTTATATAAATAGCATTTATTAGGTATCTAGAATCCTCACTTACAAAGATTGTCAACTGTGAGCACTTTGTTTCAAAAAAGGATCTAGAAGAAGATATTGACTTTAGGAGTCAAATGTTTAATCCATGCTCTGGCCCAGAAGGGAATAGGGGATTGAGAAAAGGACAGTAGAGAAACAACTTAAGAAATAGATTAATTTCCTAAAGGGTTATCTGTCTAGACTAAGATGTTATCCTAATGATTTGAACCCATCCTCACATCCAATAGAGATGAGTGGATCGGAGCAAGCTTCAGGCTAAGCTAGTGTAATTCCACCTAGCCCTCATCCTACTAATAGTCCTTAACTTGAGTACCAAAAGTCCTTTTTCAGATATCACCCCACCTATTAAACCTCTCATTGTTAATAAGGGGATCCCTTAGCAGCCATCTATCCTCCCAAAACTTGGTTTGATTTCCATTTCTTATATTCCATCCAACACCTAAATCCACAATCCTTCTTAGAGTAATCATATTATTCCAGCATGTTGATCCATGGGGCAGAGATGGAGAATCCAGAAGAGCCTTAAGAGATCCACAATTAGCCATATATTTACTTTTCAAAATGTCTTTCCATTCCCCATTAGCAAGAAGCATTTTATTCAACATTCTAATCTTTCTTAGACCCAATCCACCCATCTTCTTCGGCCTACAAACCAAGTCCCATCCAATAAGAGGAATTTTCTTTCTTTCTTCAACCCCCGACCAAAGAAATATTTTTTTGATTTTTTCAATAGCATTAGCATATTTAGTGGGAATTTTGAAAATAATTAGGGCATAAATCGAAATATTCTACAGAGAGGCTTTAAGAAGCTAATTTTTTCTTGCTTGACTAAGAAGGGCTCCTTTCCATCTAGCAAGCTTTTTGTTGAACTTATCCAATAGTGAACTCCAAAAGGACTCGAGAGGTTTAAGACCTAAAGGAAAACCGAGATAAATGGAAGGTAAGGTATCCACTCTACAAACCCAAAAAATTTGCTATTTTGACCCGTCTGTGATCAGGAGTATTGAAAAATAAAAGAGAAATTTTCAATCTATTAACTGACTGACCAAAATCTCTCTCATACTCATCCAAAATTCTTTTCATATTCTTAGCTTCAATCACTATAGACCTCCACATCAACATAGTATCATCAACAAATTATTGATGAGAGAAAATTATATTACTAGAAGAGGGCCTTAGTCTGACCAAAGAACCCTAGTCAATCAATCTTTTCAAATTATGCCCCAGACATTTAGCCATAATAGTGAACAAAATAGGGGAGATAGGATCTCCTTGTCTTAAACCTCTCAAGTTTGAGAAAAAATGTGAGGGGGATCCATTCACCAAAACAAAGATTGACGTACTAGAAACAAGTTGCTCAACCATTTAAGAACTCTAATACTGAATCCAAACTTTCTCATGATCTTAAGTAGGAATTTTCATTCCACATGGTCATAGCCTTTCACAATATCCAACTTTAAAAGAAAACCTTTAGTTTTGGATTCCACAAGGGAGTGGATATTCTCATGGATGGTAACAATAGAGTATAGGATCTGTTGACCAAGAACAAAACCATTTTGCTAGGGAGAGATCAGAGAGGGCATGATTAAGAGAATTCTCAATGTAAGAACCTTAGAGATGATTTTATAGAAATAATTACAAAGGCTTATGGGCCTAAAGGCTTCAAATTCTGCTGCTCTAGGTTTATTTGGGATAAGGACCAAGAAAGTAGCATTTAGTTCGTTTAGGACACTTCTTGATCCAAAGAACTCTTGGACTACATTTACAACCTCCTCTTCAACAATCTCCCAAAACCATTGCAAGAAGAACATGGGAAAACCATTGAGGCCAGGGGCTTTGTTCCCCTCAAAGGAAAAAATAGCTTTTTTAATTTCTTCCCTTGAAGGAATAGCAGCTAGCATGGTATTGTCTTCCTCCTTGATTAAATTAGGGATGGCCTCTAAGAGGTAATCTTTCTCTTCAATGTTAATTCCTTCATTAGTTGAGAGGGGGTTACTAAAGAAAAGGACAACCTGTCTTCTAATATCATCGTCCTCCTTGAACCGAATGCCATTACTTTCAATGTAAGAGATTCTATTGGAAGCCCTATGTTTAGATGTAGACAAATGAAAATATCTAGTGTTTTTATCCCCAGCTAACATGCATAAAGCTCTAGATCTCTGTCCCCAAAATTCCTCCTTTCTATCTATGACTTCATGCATTTTGACAAGCACCTCATTTTCTTTTTCCTTGTAATCATCAATGTACCCTTCCCTCTAAATTTTATCCTGAATCTCCACCAGCTCTGATTGAAGCTTGGATTTGATTCCAAAGATGTTACCAAAGGTCTCTTTTTTCCATTTTCTTATTTTACATTTAACTTCCTTTAATTTCTTGACCACTCTAAACATGGCGGTCCCTAAAACATCAATATTTCATCAGTTCCTTATTTCCCCAAAAAATTGAGCATGAGAAAGCCACATTCTTTCAAATCTAAAGGGAGATTTCCTCTTCCCCTTAACCAGATCCACCACAAAACTTATAGGAAAGTGATCAGAACCCACCCTAGATTGTAAAATTATATATTGTAACAATTTAATTTTTAAAATAAATTTTAAAAATAAAAAATAAAAAACATATTAGAATTTTATAGCAATAAACTTTAGAAAATTTATTTTAAAGGGGACATTCTAAGAGAGTTCACACATTATTTTCTCTTATAACTAGAAAGTTAGAAACTTGTAAGAGCTATTACCATCATCAACATGTGACACATACATAAAGGTGTCCATTCTTAACATGAAGCTAGAACCACCTAAGGAAAGAAGAATAGTGAGGGTATCACTCTACCACTTTTAGTAGACAAAGCTAGTTCATTTTCCCATGCTTCAGGAAGAGGGAATTCATTTCCCATTAGGAGAGATATTGATGTAGCATCAAAATACTTTATTACCATGATTCTTGTGCATGCTAATGACAACACCCTTAATATTAGTGTACATTGGGTTATGAATAGTTAACTTGTGGCTATCTTAACTCTCTATTAAGTCATATTATCATTATTATATTGTCATTTAGTTGTGTAGGTCAGCCTAAGACTTATATAGGTGTGTCTAAGTCGGCCTAGGTGATATCCTAGGCATAAATAGGTATATATAGGAGGTTGTGAGTCTTATTTCATCATCAAGTTGTGAAGTGTGTTCTCATTAGAGATATTTGGAGGCTTTCCCCCTCGAAGTGGCTTGTTATTCTTAGTTATTATCAAGTATTTGTAGCATATTTCATATAATATTCTCCTATTGTGCAAGTTATTTCATATAACAAGTGGTATTAGAGCATGATCTTGGCACTGTAGAGGCAAGGTTTTTTCTCAATTTTGGAGGTAATTTTGTGAAGAGCATATCTTTCAAATTTTGGAAAATTTGTTTCTACTTTTTAAAGGGTTTTTGAAGAACATATTAAAGAAGCTACAATCCATGTTTGAGAAGAATTAGAGTAGAATTAGGGTTTCTACACCTTTTTTTCGGAATCTACATATCTCGCACATCTTGTCAAATTGGTGTCTTATTTTTATTGGGTTTTTGAAGACATACTAAAGGAGATTACAGTAAAACATTTGGAGGAATTGGAGTAGAAATAAGAAAGTTATTGAAAATTTGATTTTTTCACAATTATCACTCTCCATGCTACAAATCTACTTATTTCTTGGAGAATTTTCTGGGCAAGAGTTATTCTGGCCCTAGTAAGTTACAGTAAAAATTTAAAAGAATTTAAATTTCATTTGTGTGATTTATTTCAAAATTAGTGGTTCCCATCATGACGGGGTCTGCGACAAGGGGAAAAAAATGTTGTCACTCTTAGGAAGACTCATCATAAGGATGGGGTAACAATAGAGGGTATTACTCCTAATGAGGAAATCAATAAGTTCAAGGAAGACATTTGTTCAATGAAGATGGATATGTGTGACCTAGGAGGAGATCTATCAGACATACAAAACATGTTAAGCACCTACATGGTTGAACCAAGAAAGGAGTTCTCAAGCAACCAAGGTGAAAATTATAGGTCAGCTAACATTGACACAAGCTTTAGTACTCGTATGGGATCTAGGAATTTTTTTCCAAAGGTGGATATGTGAAAGTTCGATTGCAAGGATCCTCTAACATGGATAAACCAAATGGAGATTTTTTTTGAAGTAGACCAAATCCCAAATGGGAAAAAGGTCATGATGGCTTCCCTATATCTAGAACCAAATGAATTCATTTTCTATCATTGGATTTGCACTCATCAAAGGTAAAATGGGCTCACCGTCTTGAATGGTCAATTTTTATGGAGGAGTTCTAAGCACAATATAGCAATAGCATGACAGATAACTTCTTCAACTAGCTGGCTAAACTTCAACAAACATGATCAGTTAAGGATTATATTCAACAATTCCAAAATCTATCCTTAAGAGGGGATACAATTATTAAGGAAAACTTGAATGATTTATTCTTGGGGGGTCTCAAGGATCACATTCAACATGAGGTAGGCATGTTTAGCCCTAGCTCCATAAATTAGTCTTTTATCTTAGCACGTAGGGTAGAGGAGAAGTATTTGATTCCTAAGAAGAAAGGGGATAATGTGACAAGAGAGAAAGGATATTCAACACAACCTACTAGGTTGACTCCACAACAAATTGAGGAGAAAACAGAAAAAGGGTTCTATTTCAATTGTGATAGAAAATAGAGTTGAGGACATAAATGGAGTGAAAATAAATTGTTCTATATTGAATATCCAAGTGAGGAAGAAGAGAAGGAACCCATACTAGAGGATGAAAGGGAGTCAAATGATGAATCACATGATTCTCAACCAATAATTTCTTGGCATACACTCTTAGGTTTCAGTGCTCCACAAACTCTCATGGTGGTGGGATTCTTAAAGAAGTAGAAGGTAACAGTGTTTATTGACTGAAGTAGTATTCATAATTTCATCAACAAAAAAATAGCTACTTGTTTAAATTGTTTTATATATCTAGCTCTAGAGTTTTTGGTTTTGATTGCATATGGTGGTACGGTTAGTTGTTTAGGGAAGTTTCATATCATTAAATTATCCATGGGAGATTATCAACTTGATACCACAATGTATGTGATATCCATGGGTGCAACAAATATTGTTTTGGGAGTACAATGGCTTACTACATTGGAAAGGATTGAGATGAACTTCCAAGAACTATTCATGAGATTTCAATCAGAAGGAAGGGTAGTAGAGTTAAGGGGGCTAAAGGAAAAATCCCCAAAAATGGTAGGCTCTCATCAAATGCAAAAGTTGCTTAAGAAAGGAGTGGATGGATTTGTGGCCCAACTATGTTCATTAGAAATCTCTCAATCTATTGCTCCTACTCATCCAAATTTGCAAGCTATAATTGATCGTCACTTAGTTTTTCTTGGAGATATGCCTAAAGGACTTCCTCCTAAGAGGGATCATGATCATTCCATGCAATTAGTTCCAGGGAGACAGCCACCGAACATTTGGTCTTAGAGGTATCCACACATACAAAAGAGAGATAGAAAAAATTGTTGAGAAGTTGTTAGAGGCATGAATTATCGAGCATAGCCAAAGTGACTACTCCTCACCTGTGGTGATGGTACATAAGAAGGATGATACTTGGTGCATGTTTCTGAATTATAGAGTGCTCAACATGTACATCATTAAAGATAAGTTTCCTATTCTAGTCATTGATGATTTTCTAGATGAATTGAATGGAGCTATGTATTTTACCAAGTTAGATCTTAGATCTGGTTATCACTAAATTTGGATTAAGGAGGAAGATATTTGTAAGACAACATTTTGGACTCATGAGGGTGATTATGACTTTTAGGTGATGCCATTTGGTCTTACAAATGAACCATATACATTCCAAAGTTTGATGAATTCCATTTTTAAGAAGTTCTTGAGAAAGTTTGTGTTAGTAAATTCTTTTATGATATATTGATTTATAGCAAGACTTTGGAAGAACATTTGCAACATGTGGATTAAGCATTACAAATACTTGAAGATCATAAACTCTATGCTAAGTCATCCAAGTGTGCTTTTGGTCTTAAGGAGGTTGATTATTTTGGACACATAGTTTCACATGAAGGAGTAAAGGTGGAACGTATCAAAATTAAGGCTATCATGGAATGGCCTATTCCAAAACCCATTAAGAAACTAAGGGGTTTCTTGGGATTGACAGGATACTATAAAAGATTTGTGAAGAATTATGGTCATATAGCAACACCTCTCACCACTCTATTAAAGAAGGATTCTTTTCATTGGAATGAGTTTGCCAATACAACATTTGAGAGATTGAAGGAGGCTATGTGTACAAATCTAGTGCCTGCCACTCCTGACTTCACCAAGGAATTCATTGTGGGATGTGATTCTTCTAGAAATCAGATGAGAGCAGTGCTCATGCAAGAAGTTCGACCAATTGATTTTGAGAGTCATTCATTAAAGGGTAAGAATCAACTATTAAAACCTATTTATGAGAAGGAAATGCTAGAAATCCTCCATGTATTTAAACAATGGAGGCATTATATATTGGGTAGACACTTCAAGGTTAAGATAGATCATGATAGCCTAAAATATTTTTTGGATCAAAGACTATCTTCTTAAGAGAAACAGAAATAAGATGTTAGGATATCACTTTGAGATTGTATATAAGAAAGGGAAAGAAAATATTTTACCAGATGCACTATCAAGGAAGGATGAGAAAGATGAAGCCTAATTGTGTTCCCTTTGAATATTAGAAGCAATTTGGGTGGAGGAAGCCAAAGCAGAGTGGAAAAATGATGTTGCAACAAGTAATCTCATTGAAAAATTAAAAAGTGATCGTAGTAGTTTAGATAAGTTTTGTTAGAAGGGAGATACTCTTTGGCATAAAGAGCATTTGTATCTCAACAAGACTTACACTCTTAAACACAAGATTCTCACAGAGTTGCATGAGTCTCCAATGGGTGGTCATTCAGGATTTTGGAAGACATATCATCGAAGCAAGCAAGAATTTTTTTTGGGAAGGGCTAAAATGTGATGTTCAAAAATTTGTGGTTGAATGTTTGGTTTGTCAAAGGAATAAAGGGAAGACAATTAAGTCACCAAGTTTGTTGTAACCCTTATCTATTCCTAGCCAACATTGGGAAGAGGTATCCATGGACTTCATCACAAGGCTTCCCAAATCTAAAGGTCATAATGTCATCATAGTAGTAGTTGATTGCCTCACTAAATATGCACATTTCATTGCATTATCACATCCTTTTACAACAAGCGCAATGGAAAAATCATTTTTCAAGAATATTGAAAAGCTACATGGTACACCTAAGGTTATTGTTAGTGATCATGATCCTATCTTCACTAGTCACTTTTGGAAAGATTTATTTTCATGTTTGGGTACTCAATTGGCTGATAGCTCTTCATACCACCCTCAATCAAATGGGAAAAATAAGGTTGTTAATAAGTGTTTGGAAGGATATCTATTTTGTTTCACTTCAGAGAAACAGTCTCAATGGGTAGATTGGCTACCACTTACAGAATGGTGGTATAACACTTCTTTTCATAGCTCATCAAAAATGTATCCATTTTTGGCACTTTATGGATATCATCCTCCTTCAATCACATCATCAATAAAGGTGTCACAAATATTTTAGGAAGTAGAAGACCACTTGCTTCATCAACAAAAAGTACTTTCAGGACTCAAGGAGGATTTAGCCATGGCACAAAATTGAATGAAATAATAGGAAGACCAACATCATAGTGAAAGAAGTTTTGAAGTTGGGGATTGGGTCTTCTTGAGATTGCAGCCTTATAAGAAAATCTCATTAAAGCAAAAAAACAAGAATAATAAGTTGTCTCCAAGGTATTATGGTCCATACCAAATCATGCAAAAGATAGGTAGTATTTCCTACAAGCTAGAGTTACCACCAACAACAAAGATACATCTATTTATTCATGTTTCCTATTTGAAGAAGGTAATTGGGCATAATATTCCCACTCAAACAAAACTACCAAAGCTCGATGAAGAAGGAAGAATCATTTTGGAGCTAAAGTGCATTTTACAAACATGCACAAAGAAGCTGAGGAATAGAACTCTCACTGAGTATCTCATCCAATCGAAGAATTTACCAGTTGAAGATGCCACATGGGAGGATGAGGAGTCCATTCAAAAGAATCCAAACTTGATTAGCATTCAGGACAATGCTTCTTTGAAGAAGGGGGGCATGCTATGCCCTTAATAATAGTGTACATCTGATTATGAATAGTCAACTTGTGGCTATCTTAACTCTCTATTAAGTCATATTATCATTAGTATATTGTTATTTAGTTGTTTAGGTCAGCCTAAGACTTATATAGGTGTTTCTAAGCTGGCCTTGGTGATATCCTAGGCATAAATAGGTATATATAGGAGTTTGTCAGTCTTATTTCATCATCAAGTTGTGAAGTGTGTTGTCATTAGAGATATTTGGAGGTTTCCCCCCTTGAAATGGCTTGTTATTCTTAGTTATTATCAAGTATTTGTAGCATATTTCATATCATATTCTCCTATTGTGCAAGTTATTTCATAACACCAACTCTCCCCTTAAGTATAATGTAGCTACCAAGAGGAAATTATTTCTAGATTTTCGTCCCATTAGGAGAGATATTTAAGTGACTTCAAAGTGCTTTAATCTCATTTTGGTACATACCAATTTGCTGGTGAAGTAATACATAGCCACCTTGTCATAAATAAAAAATCCCTTAAACAACTGGTAATCAGATGGGACTTGAGCCAAATGAATTCAAGAAAATCACGGTACTAGAAATTACTACTAAACTTATTAAATGTAGGTCCCATTAGTTATTTTTATATAAAATGATCCAATTTTTTTCTTTTGAATTGGAAAGCACATAATCAAATACCGATGCTACTACATGTCATGTTTGTGTGACTTGAGGCAGCTCATGGTTTGGAAGGGCACTCGAGAGAGCATAAAGGTACCATGTTTTTTTATGTTGAGATAGCAAGAGCATTAACTACATTAAGTTTAGTACCATTTTTAGTAAAATTTATATACTTGTGAGTGTTCAGGCTTTTCTTAGTCGAGCCTCTATCCTTTGAAAAATGCTTAGATACACCTCATGACCACCATCTTTTTTACCACATAGTATACCCATTAAATGTCCCAACCAATCATCTAGTAGCAATTCTTTTCAAGATGTAGCAACTTTCTCAGCATGCACAAATACAACACATGGCGTGTTATGGAGGTAATCATTTGAAAAAGAGATAAATACTAACCTTTTTTGTTGGTTGTGTGTGGGTCCACCATTTGGCACCAAAACACATCCCACTTTGTACTAAGTCTTTATGAGTGGTATTTTCTTTTTTATGACATTCTTGCTAATGAAACCAACCAATCTTGCATTGGTGGTATGTTTTGATGTTGTGGCAAGCTTCAAATCTTAAGAAAAAAGTGGACCATTGTGAACGATGATCTACCAGTGAATGAAAAATCCAAACACCTCAATAGAGGAACTAGCCAACCTCATGGACCAAGATTTGTTTGTGATGATCGGCGGATTTTCAAAACTACACTAGTGTGATACTTGGTGATGAAGGACACGAACAGACATTTGAGGCCACCACATGTCACCACAACACTTTTCATCTTACATTTATTCCTGTGGGGACAATAGAGACTATACAACTTCAGCAAGTGTAGAATTAACCATCAAGGGCTCATGGAGAAAAGAAGATTCCCACACAAGGTCCTATTTTTTCTTTAATTTAAAAATATGTTTTCTTTATTAATATAATATTTTGGATTCTAAATTATTTTTTTCTCTTATTTGAGGTTAACTCTAGGATTTTGGATCGAATGTAGAATTTTTGACCTCAAACTTGTCCTTTGAGTTTGGACATTACCATGGAAAATGTATATTTTTATCCTCTCTAATATATAAGGGTGCATGGTATTTAAGGACGATGAAAAGGGAGGCTTTCCCTTTCAAATCTGAAATAAAACACACACAATAGACCATGCAAGAAGGTATAAAATTACAATCAAACTCAAAATAAGAGAGAAATATGCAATATATATTATGTTCTCAATTGGAAAATGGATTACATAAACATGAAGCTCATGGGCTTCCTTATGCAACATAATGTCTTCTACATTTTTACTTCATTCTAGAAGCATCTAGGTATGCATCCACAAACTCTCCAAAATCCCCCCTCCAAATGAATAAGGCTCAATATATAGAGAATTTGTTAGGAAAAAACCATCATTGGTTTCAAAAATAACCAATCATTTGTATCTTGAAATCCCACAACCAACTTGAGGAGACATAAAAATATAAAGTATAAAATAATTCCTTGCTTACATGCACCTCACATGGGTACCCAACTCTTAGCCAATCATCTTGGCCAACTATGACACCTTCATTGGTTCTTGATCGATCTGACGCCTCCAAATAGAACCATGCAATGACATGCAAACACATGCACCCCAAGTGGTCCCCACCAAGAAATGGGATGCCCAAAAGGAATATTTTTCCATTTATGCCTTAGAAGCATTTACCATTGCATAATTCCCACCAAAATTATAATTACAATTTTCCCACAAGAGAAATTACAAAGTTTCAAATGAAAACATTTATTCTTCTAACCCATAATCCCGTATTGAAAATAAAAAATTATTCAATAACAATATTTTTAGTGATGCAGGATTTCCCTTTTACCTTGGATGCCCTACATGAAAGAATACCTTAAAAACATTTTTCAGTATATTGTGTATTGAGATGTGTTTTCCTACATCAAACCTTAGAAAATGTAGAAGAGAACAACTTAGATGGCAAGAAATGATGAGAGAATATATTTAAGAGATGAGAAACAATCAAATGAATGATTTTAAATACTAGAGAATATAATCAATATTGTTCAAACCTATACTTAATTCAATCAAAAGGATAGAAAATAATGGAAGCCCATAGACAATTTTTTTTTTTGAAATACTAAGTTTTCTTTTTTAAATTACAATAGATCAAAGGAAATTTTTAGTGCAACCCCAAAACCTCTAAATTTTATGGTAATTCTCATAAAAGAACATAACATATTTGAATGAGAAGGTTTATAAAATTTATCTTGGAAAGTAGACATGGCCTTCTACTATATGAACTTTTGGATATTAATTATGTTCCTACAATGAAATGAAAATAAAGAAATTCTCTAGAGAAATATAATACATCAAAACATCCAAAATTTTACTCATTAAGTTTAGATCTCAAAAAATATTTTTAGGACCCTCAAACTTTCTCTTGCACTTCTAGGGTTTTTCACCTAAAAGGAGAGTGATATGGCAAAAATGCCTATAATTCACTCCAATTAGGATGTGTGTGATGCTATAATAGTTATATGAAGTGATCTTAGTGTAGCTAATTGATAAGGTTGATTGATTAAACAAATAAAACCTAAGAAGTAAGACTTGCTTGAAAACACCTTATGTATTGCAAAAACACTAAGAAATGAATGCAAATTGTAACATAAATAAACCAGACTAAAGGTGTGCACCTAAAACCTTGATGAAGACTAGAAATGGATTCTGGAATGCTTATTATTCTGACAAAAGGTTATTAGAAAATGCATAAATCACAAAATTGACCTTGGAGTAAGACTCATTCACCACCCATGGTTAATAAGTCCACTTTTGAAGTTTTGAATATTGAAAGGTGGATTTCAGGGCTTTTGGTCTATACTTTTGCATCCTATAGGTGTCCACTTCTCAAACTATCATATTCAGGTCTGAATATGACCTTTTGTTGATATTTTGATTTGAATGATGAAGAGATAACCTAAATTACATTTCAATGGATCTTCAATGATATCAAAACTTCTAAGAACCCTAAATTTGCATACAAACAAGACAAGAAAGATAAATTGTTGATTGTTAGGGCATGGGGGTTTTCCTTAGTCAAACACCATTTAGGTAACTAAACCAAAATGATGAAATAATAGAAGAAAGAATGAAATAATTGAATTGATTACCTTTCCATGATGGTAGATCTTGAATTTCTACAAAAAAACTTGAAGATTCATCCCTTGAGTGCTTTTAGAAAGCTAACTTGATGACTTCTAATGAAGAAACCCTAGCTTGCTTGACTTGGATAATAAGATAGATGATGAATTAAAGATGAAAGATGTAATAATGAGATAAGATATGTAAAATGAGGATAAAAACACTTATTTATAGACAATTATGCCTTAGTACTTGATAATAGCTCATCACAGGCTGACATGAAGCAAAATTAATTCAAATTTCACTTTATTTCCCACTCAAAGGTCAAAATTGGAACAAATAGGACTCATTCGCCACACATGGTGAATGGGTCCAACATAGCTAGTGCTCATTCACCATGCATGGTGAATGGGCCCCACAAGGGGCCATTCTGACACTTAAGAATCCAAGGAATTAGGAAATAAGGTCTAAAATGCCATCTTATTAACTATTTGATCAATTCAAGCCCCGGGATGCACAATATGAGCCAATAGGGGCCGACTGGTAATGATGCAAATGTTAAATAGAGCTTGTGACACATAATTCAATATGAAATTGTGATTAAATACACTTTACAACACTAAAATGAGGTCCACATAGCCTAGAAAGGCACAAAAACCAGTGTGAATGTGCAAGACACATTACAAAACTAGTTTAACATTAAGTTTACATTAAGAATATTCTAGATTGATGTAATAATGTTATTAAACACATTTTATAATGTTGAATTAGGGAGAAATGGGTTTATTAGGTCTAGAAAAGTGTGAAATTCCTTTACAAGACTCTACAACACCTTTACAAGACGTCATTAAAAGCATGATATTTTATTTAAAAGGGTAGAAGACCTAGTTTGGATACATAAAATTTCTCAAAACACCTAAATCAATGCCTCATTAAGTTTGATTATCATGAATTATTCCCATGTTAAGCAAAGGGTCCTTTTTTCTATGACATATTTAGCGCCCACTTTAGTGAGAGGATGAACTTACTTCAAACTCACATGAATGTAGTCATTCATGAGAGATCTACATGTAGGTCAAGTTCCCAAGATACAAAACCATGTAATGGAAAGAATGAAGATAAAGACAAGGTAGAATAAAATGTACTCACTCTGGGCCGACGGAACTTCTTAGTTATCTGCCGAGTGAGAAAGGCCAATGATATACTCGCTCTAGGGCCACAAAACTTCTAGTTTTCCATGGGGTGAGAAAGTCCAACTATACTCACTTTGGGGCCACAAAACTAGTTGTCCACAGGTTGAGAAATCCCAAAAAGGTAAGATACATACGCCAGTTGGTATGCACTCACAAAACACAAAGGTGGCTATGGGGAAAATTCATGCCCCTAGGTGGGCTTCCTGCTCAACCATATCAAAGTTATACCTCCCAATAACTTTAACAAGGCACCACAAGCAAAAATGTTATGAAAAAAAATAAAGGTACCACATTCATGCAATTTGTGTTATGCAAAGTGGTAAAAATGTAAAATGCAAAAATGCAAAAATGCAAAAATGTAAAAATGTGAAATGTAAAATGTAAAATATGTTCAATGAAGTCTTGTTATGTTTATGCAAGGTTAGTCACTTAGGGAAAATTGTGTCTAATGTCTCCAAGAGATAACCAATCAAAGAATAGTATATTATCAACTTAGGGGATGCAGTGTGTTGCATCAAGCCACCAAGAGGAATGTAATATGCTAAGATAGATCACACTTATGAAGGCCATCACACCCAATGTCATCCACAAAGTGACAAATGCATAATATGAATGGAAAGGCTACACTAGTAGCCAAGAATGCAAATGAATTATGGTATTGTATGCCCCCCACTTTAAAGGAATTGCTACACATCGTTCTGTGAGCAATTAATTTAAAGTAGAAAAGGGAAGAAAATGGAAAAAGAGAACAAGACATGAGAGCCAACTTCAAAAGCCCTATACCAAGTCATATGTTTCCAAGTAAGCTACGTCAATGAAAAAGGTGAGTATGTCACATGTGAGTCTATCTTAAGACATGTCGTTCACATCTCAAGCTTTCACATCTCAAGCTTGCTCATATATTTTCATGAAATGTTAATGAGCAATCGAAAGAGACAATGAAAAGTTACATACAAGGGATAAGGTTGTCTAACTATTTTCCCCCCACTCAATGTAGGAAAAATGTGAGCAGGGAATGGATGATGGTATGTTGCCCCTTGCTATGGATGCAAGACATGCAATAGTGAGAATGTGATTATCCTACAACTATTACATGGCAAGGAGCAGCAACTAAGGTTATTTATGTGAAAAAGGAAGAAGATTGGAAGAGTCTTGTGTGATAGTATTGATGTTGAATGAAGGTTTTCTGATCGTAGTCAAAGGAGAATATCCAATACCATGACTTGTTTGTTGTGTGTTCATCTCTATAGGGTTGTCGATACCTTGCTCTCGAGAACCACAACCTTTTCCATTATACCTGGAAATTGTTTCATGAAGTCATACCCTTTTCCTTAAAGTTATTTCAGTGTTTTGGAATTGAGAGGTTGTTTGTTGTTGTGTTTGCCAAGGTTTGTTGTGTAGTTTGTGGCATTGTCTAAAGTGGTTGAGGTGGATGCTTTTGAAACGTTGTCTGAATTTTGCATTCACATGATGGTTGATTGCTTTTGTTTCTCATTTTTCTTTTGTGTGAATATTTATTCACTCATAACTGTTGGTGTGAATTCTAAGGATCCATAATCATCACCAAACAATTTAGATTTCCATTCCTTATTGTTGTGTTAAATTTCTATGTTGGATGTTGGAATCAATTTTTTCGGAGGACTTGTAGCCCCTTTTTCAAGTTACAAGCAACTTTTAGGCTTAATATCTGCTTCAATTGGATAAATGTTATTGTTATAGACATATTTCATTATATGATGAAGGGTTGAAGGCATTGTGTTCATCTCCTGAATGCATGGTTGGCCTAGAAAAAGGTTGTACGAAAGATCATAAGGCATGACATGAATAAGACTTTGCAAAGTAACCACCCCAACCGTAATAGGTAAAGTGATTACACTAAGTGGTTTCTTTGTTGTATTATCAAATCCTTGAATATAGACATAATCAAGTAGATTTGTGATCTATCAACTTTTAATCGACCAAGGAGACCCACACTACAAACATTAAGGGAAAAGCCATTATCTATGAGAGTGTGTTTGATACCTGTGCAATGGAATTGAACAATTATCATAAAGGTATCATGTTGTTTTTGCAACTCCAAAGAAGGGATCTTATGTTGATGAAAAGTAATTTCAAGACTAGTTTGATTTGGTTTATGAATTAATGCTACCACATCATTTGAAGTTGTACCATGTGGAGCTGAAATTTTTTGTAAGGTTGTTTGAAGTTGTAATTTAGTGAGGTATGAAGTAAACCCAAAGGAAAATTTTTGTGGGAGTATTCTTCAATTGTTCAATAAGATGATCCTCCTTTGTAGGTGGGGTATAATGAAGGGCACTAGGTGGATTAGGTAAAGCTAATGATGGTGGGATTGATTGTGGCAGTTGTGGGTTATTTTGGGTGTTATATGTATGAGTAATTGTATCATCACTAGATTGTTGTGATGCATTAGTGTTAGGTGGGTATAAAGTGTGGCATGATTGATTAGAGGGATGGAGCCGATGTGAGGGTGGGTAAAGGATAATTTTAGGTTTATTTGGAGTTTTTTTTTTGTGTGAAGGTAGGTAAAGTGTGTAGCGAGGTTTATTGGAAGGTGGATAAAGGGTGTAGTGATGTTGAATATTGTTACCTATAACAAGTGAGATTCTTCATTGTCTGTGAAAGGGATATTATCTTTGTGTTGGGTCATAATATCCTCCCTAGAAGGATAGTTGTTACAAGAACAACAAGCCACATGTTCATGACAATTAAGCTATAGTTCATCCAAAATAACTTCATCACATCCAAGGGAGTTATGAATGGTTTCATGTATTTGATTATTGATAGTGGGGAGATTAGGAGAAGGTTGTATTTGATTGTTGGTTGTTTCTAAGGTTACATTCTCTTGTTCCATATTGTCTACCATACTAGGAGATCTTGTAATATGTTCATCTAAGGATGAAATTTGGA
>VDFB02351376.1:0-43903 GCA_007258455.2 Sequoia sempervirens
GCTCATCGACAGATGGCCTTGCCTACATTATACATGAAGAGAACTCATAGTTCAACACGACCAATGACCTTGTCATATAGACATATGGATTGAGTCATGATTTTATACAGACAAACCTAAATGGACTGACCTAATGCCTCAGGGGAACATCGACAGATGGCCTTTCTTATGTCCAGTTGCAGAGGCAACATAGTTTGACTAACGACAAAGACTGACAAGTGTGACTAGCTCTGACTCTGTTTTTGGATTTTTGACATATTTTTATGTTTTTGTTTTTTTGAAGTTTTCTGATGTTTTTGTGTTTTTCTCAGGTCATTTTGTGATGTTTTTTGGATTTTTCTATGGTTTGATGTCTTCAACACAACCAATGGAAGAATTGATATGACGAACGTCAAGTGTTTGCCCCCAGTCGAGTATAAGACCAATTGATTATGACTAGGATAAAATGGGGGATATGAAATGCACTCGATGTCAATCATTCCAAGTTATGAGAAATAATACCGCTTATTATGAATAGTATGTACAAGCAATAGATAGGAAAGAAATAGGTGATATGTACAGGGAAGGTAATATATTCATGGATAGATGGTATGTACAGGGCAGTGGACTATGTATAGGGTAGTAGATTAGAATAATAGTAGACAAAGGAGCATAAATAACTACACATGGCGCCTGTTTGCCAGGTTTTCACTATGGTAGGTATCCAAAGCACCACCGAAGTGGTTTTCATTATTGGAAGAATTATTTGTCTTTACTATTTTCTTGATTTTTTAATTTTTTTGGTGTTACCAAGATGCCTGTTTGCCAGGTTTTCACCTTGGTAACGATTTTTATTTTTATTTTTTTTTTATTTTTTGTATTTTCTCTAATTAAGACAAGGCTCTCAAAGGCTATGCGTAGAACTTCTTCAGATGAAGACTATTGATTGGAGAGGACAATGGTTCCCCTTTAGGAGTAGAGAGTTGGTACGCTCCTGATCCAATGGCTTCTGTAACAATATAAGGTCCTAACCAGTTTGGTTTAAACTTTCCTGGTTTTTCTCTTTCTGCTTGATTCTTCAGGTTCTCCATTAAGACCAGGTCACCAATGTCAAAGTTTCTATTCAAGACCTTCCTGTTATAGTCCTCCATCTCTAGAAGAAAGCGATAAATGTTTCACCTTCATCTTGTGTTGTGTGACACAATGTTGCTATATTTATCTCGTGGTCTATGTTGAAGGAGAATTGCTCAACAAATTTCTCAGCCAGTTCACCCCAAGATCTGATGCCATAGTCTAGACCTGAAAACCACTCTAGTGAAATCCCTACAAGACTTCTTGGAAATAGTCTCATAAGATACGTGGGGTCATAAGCGATGTCTATGCATATGGTAGAAAATTCCCTTATATGTTCTATCGGATTTCATTTACCATTGTACTTAGGGAGATTCAGTATGACATACCCCTGCGGGAAAGGGGTCATGTACAATGATCTATCAAAGGGAAATGGGCATATGTCCTTTGTTGAAAAGGATTTCTTAGTTGATACCGCCATGTTTTCCATTTGTGTTTGTAGTGCATGCATTTGTGTTTATAAGACATCAACCTGGGTCAATGATGTGCTGGGAAGGTTATGTAGATCCGTGTATGTATTCTAAAATCCAAGGTCTCATGATGTGTTTTGATTGAATGTTGGTATTTGAGGTAGGTTTGGATTCAGAATGTTGGTAAACGTGTTCTGGTCTAGAATCTGCATAAATTGGTGTTGACTTGGGATATGTGTGAACGGATTTTGAGTACTACTCTGGGAGAAGGGATTCTAATTCAGAATCTGTGTGAATTGATGTTGACTTGGAATCTGGGAGAATGGATTTTGATTCAGAATCTGTGTAAATTGGTTTTGACTTGGAGTCTATGTGAATGGATTATGGCTACCGATCGAGGAGAATGGATTCTGATTCAGAATCTGTGTGAATGTATTCTGACTACCGATCTGGGAAGATGGATTTTGATTGCCATATTGGAATGAGGGAATGCCTCTTGTTTGTGTAATCTATGGTATAGTACTAGTGGTTTGAACACTAGGTATGGTCGTTGACTGAGGTATGGTACCTGTGACATGAACACTAGGTATGGTTGTTAACTGTGGTATGGTACTCGTGACACTGACATTTGGTGTAGAAGCTGATGTTTTAGATCTTTTACTCCCAACAAGAGGACCAAAGGGAGTGGACGATTATGCCCCTATAGTGAAATTAAATCCTGATGTCATGCCAAACATACCAAATGGAGATGTATGGACTGTCATACTCTGTGTAGGTATGCCAGATGGTATGGTTGTATTTACTTGAGGTATATTAGTACTGGCAGTCGTTGTATTTGTCCCTTGTGTAGGTTGAGTTTGTAAGGTACTAATATCGAATGCCATGGGTAAGGTAGCACCTTCAACTAGTAATTTGGCTAAGTATCGTTGATGATCGTTTGCTAGGTACTCATCTACAAAAGAGGAAAACTCAGGGTCCTGTGTTGCAGCCTCTATGTCATCTACTATAATATGTCCTTGAGTGTTTCTAGTGGCAATTTTTTCTAATAAAATCTTGTGAGGTCTTGTGGAGAATGGATTGATGAATTCATTTGGGTTCAACATCTTTTCTCTCTCTTTTCTTAGACCTAGTTTCAACCATGTAAGATAAGCTCAATATGCATGGAATGCAAAACTACGTCTATGGACAATATGACTCTAGTCTATGTTTTTGGGATTTTCTGAATGCAAAATAAGGAATGTTCTAGGATGACGCTAGTCTAAAATGACAATATCTAAAGATGTAAAGTCTAAGAAAACTTCTAAGGTAATCAATTCTGTAAACCCGAGACAGGGGGACCAACTACCTAAAGTCTAGCCAAGGCATCAATTTAATTAAGTCAAGGAACCAATTTAGGATGAGGATCAAAGACAAGTTGAGTTTCCTAACTAGACTGATGAGCTAGGAGGACTCTCTGTAGGACAAAGGATAAGATGATAGGACTAGGTTCAATGACAAATTTTGTTGATGCTATGATTTTTCCAAAGTGTAGATGGTGAACCTATCTTAAAGTTTGTAAAACTAACTTTCCTAGAAGTTTAAATCTAAAGGAAATATGTACTCAAAGATGAAAGTAAAAATTAGAATCAGAACGACTATAGTAATGACTAAATGATACCTAAAGGATGCAAAATTGAGCAAATTGTTTTAGGTTTCTGGCCAAGGAAGAGTAAGAAAGATTAAAGACTGGTATGACAGTGTTGACTGGACAGTGACTGTGAATTCTGGTTTTCTAATAATCTGGCAAATGTGTCACAAAATTTATCAAATGCAGTTATGTTTCATAGTTGTGGTTTTCTGTCAATCAGTTGCGTGTTTCTAGTAAAGTTCAGTGTCTGAATCTAGCAGATGCGGTTAAGTTTCTCACAGATGTGACTCGTAATGATAGTTGCGACTCAAATTGTAACAGATGCGGTTCTCCTAAATTTACGCACCGGTAAAATTTCTGCGATAGTGGCAAATGCATCGTTTGAGACTACAGTTGTGGCTCACCTTGTTAGATGCATCATAGAAGATCACAAGTGCAATTTTTGAAGACAGATGCGGTTTTTGATAAAGCAAATGCAAGCTAATCTAGCATATGTGACTCTAAGGTAAATATATGTGACTCGACAAAAAAATTATGACTTTCTAGTGAACAGTTGCAACTCTGTTGTATTTTTAGTGAATTTAGATATAAAACTAACACTATTTTCTATGATCAAGTTCCGGAAAACAAAGAAAATCATAAGATAAAGTGTTTTCAGTTTGATTTTAGACCCAAAGAACGTTGAATTTGACAACAGACAAGCACATCCTAGGCTATGAAGGACAGTATTTACTGAGTTCTCACTTGGGTTTCCCTAGCTACACTTATTCAAGGTGGATGATTAGTAGCTTGACCCCTCTGGCTCCCCTCCATGGCTCATTAATGTCATTCGGGGTAGCCAAGCTACAATACCCATGAACATCCCATGGCATACCTTCATCTCTACACATGAACCGTAAGAATATGAGATGACTTCACAGGTCCGACCTACTGCACCAGTAAATAGAAGGATTTTGGACACTACAAAAAAAGGTGTTTAATTAGGGCATTCCATTCGTAGGGCATGATCCATGTGGTGAGAGCCCCCTTTCGAATCCATCTCGTCGGAACCATATGCGTGATTCTTGGGCTTTCCCCAAGAATCCACTTTTATATACCGGCTAGAAGTCCCTCGTGTTCAGGGTGCTACCGGTCTGAGTCATCCTGGGGTGAGTACTTTTTCCCACCAGAACAGGCCCAAGTTCTAGAGTTGGTAACTTTTTCTCTTACACCCAGGATCACACAGATGCGTAAGGGGAGATGATACTTCGATGTACCAAATCGTGAGGGTAATTTCACAATCGTGCTTTCGCACCAAACATAGTAGACACTTGTTAATTTTAATCCAAATGAAAGATTTGCTACACTACCAAATAATCTGTTTCAAAAATTAACTAGGGTCTTCAACATGCGTTCTGCAGAAAGATTCGTTAGTAGTTTGATTTTGATCTTCGACTATCGATCTGCAAAAAATTAGTTAACTCCTAAAGACACACGCTAAAAATAGAAGATTAGAAAAAATAAAAACATGAAAGGAAACTGTAAATTGAAAGTCTAAACCTAAAAATATACCATTCGGATGCGTCATTTTCTCTGTCAAATGTGTCGCAGTATTTTACCAGTCAGTTGCAGCTCAAAAAATGATAGATGTGTGATTCCTTTTCAGATGTGTCATTTATGTTCACAGATGCGGTCAAGAATGTCAATTGCATCATTTCATCAAGTTGATGCATCTCTGAATTTCAATTGTGGCGTTTCATCAAGCAGATGCATCGTTCCGTACAAAAACTTGCAAAATAAAAAAAATCTACGGATACGCGAAGATGGTGTCTTCACATCGGGTTCACCAAATGTAACGTCTATAAAAATGCAAAAGAAACATATCAGAGCAAACATGTAATACAATCTAAAACTCTAATGCAATCTAAGTTAAGCAACAGAGAACAAAGGAAAGCCAAAACGTAAATAAACTGAACAATCTCACCCAATATGTATGTAGTTCCATGTATCATCTCGATTTCCCTTCTCCATTTTACCGTTGTAGTATAATTGCCCTCAGAGTTTAAAAAGTTCATGAAAGTATAGCCTATGATAGTGATTTAGCAAAACATCGAAGATTCAAGATAGTTACTCCAAAAATTCATAAGATTTCGAGAGAGATTGGAATGAAGAATGACAGATCAATTTATAGAAAATTGATTATTCGAATGATAGGCTAGGATTGAAAGATCAACGAACGGTTGAGATTGATAGATTAGACATGCATTACGATAATTGTTAGTAGTGACATGAGTGATACAAATTAGAAATAGAATTAAAGATTAAATAAATAATTTAATCTTCGAGTTTGGTATTCAAAAACAAGAGTTATCTTTGCATGACAAAGACAAAGATTGATTAAAGCAACTCTCGTTCAAATGCATGCACAAGGTTTAATTAATTAAATAGGAATATTTAATTAATATGCATGTACACGCAATTGAGTTAGCACTGGACAATTGAATGATATGACAAAGAGATTACTCGAGAAAGCCACTCAAACATTAAATCAAGAGTTAACTGAGCGATTTAAATAGATCTTTGAGTCGAGTAAAAATGAATACCTAGATAATTTGCACCATTATCTAAATATAGAGGAATGCGTTAAAATTGGATTTATGAATTAACTAATTCAGTTAATTCAAGATTTTGTATTTGAAGAATAATTAAATAAATAAGATTTATTTAATTTAAATGATGAAGGGGTTTAAATGAATAATTAATTAAATAAAGAATTTATTTAATTATAGTTAATATATGATAGAGGTAAATTAAATAAGAATTTATTTAATTGAAGAAGAAGGATAAGGTTAATTAGTAACATAATTAAATAAAAAGCGTTTATTTAATTAATCAGATAGAATAAAGAATAGTGTGAATTAATTAAATAATTAAGATTATTTAATTAATAGAAGAATTAAAGTTAAAGTGAATTAATTAAATAATTGACATTATTTAATCATGACCATGAAGAATACAAATTATGAAGAAATATTGAAGTCGTAGGCTTAGACCAGATTTCGGTGTCTATAGTGGTAATTAGTAAGTGATATTTGAAAGACTCTAAGCAATTCATGTAAACTTTGTGTTACATCTTTTACTTAGATTTACAATTGTGTTGTGGTTAACTATGGTTGGATGATCTACAAGACTTTGCGCTTGTAATTATTCATGTTGTTCGAGGAATTGCTGCATCTAAGAAGACTTTGTGCTTCTAATGCGACAAACGACACATCTATCACAAATCCACCATTGATAAAGCTACGAAACTACTTTGTGCCTTCATCAACTTTCCCTTTTATTTTACTTGTTTATTGTTAATTACTTCTGGTATCTCTAAGCTTTGCTTTGACAAGATAGAGGTATTGGTATTATTGCTATTTGTTCATTTATAGTTAGTAAGAATTGAGAACTTCCAACAGTGAAGTATTGTAAACATCTTCTCTAAAAAAAGAGAGAAGAATGAGTGTGACACACCCCCCCACTTTGTAAGTATTGTGTACATTGTGTAATTACTTTATTTGTTTTACCATTGCTTCCGTTAACAGTAAGAAGGGCACGTCCCCTTTTCTAAGAGGAGAGATTCATATCTCACATAGTTGTGGCTGAAGTCATAGTTGTGTAATCTATCAAAAAGTTGATTACATAATTTTCACCCAACAGTTTTTTGATGACTCCGCTGGGGAACGACATACACAATCTAAGCCTCACGCTTTTGATTGAAGTCGATAAGTTTCTTGTTTCTTACTATTCTTTTGTATACTATTACTTTTATAATCTCCATCTTATTTAGAACTACATTATAGGGGACCAGATATATACACGAGGATTGAAAGCTCAATGAGTAGCAGATCCACTTTTTGAAGAGTTGTTGCAACGTAATTTTCCATTTACTCTTGCACGAGTAAGGTCACCACTGCAACGTGTTGTAAGCTACCCTCCATGTAGCCAAATATCTCCTCTCCCAAGTGTTTGGTCTGTTTACCATAGATGTCCCATTAAGATACCCGTCATGCAACCAGCTATGGCTGCACCTCCTACGGGACCATGGGGAAATTCTTTTGGTCCCCTCCATTTGGCCGCACCTTTGCACGAGTTTCCACGTGTATCTAGAAAGAATCTCCTAAAGGTTCAAGGTGATGGAAAACAACATCCCGATGAGCACATATCCACATTCTACATCGTTTGTGGCATTCTCAGCATTGAGCATGAAGATGTTTCTATAAGATTGTTCATTGAATCCCTTCAAGGGGTTGCAGCCGAATGGTTCTTTACTCTTCGTAACGCCTCTGTCACCAATTGGGCCTCTCTTCACACCAAGTTTGAAGAAATATTCAAACGTATTGAAGATTCACAAGCTTTATTGGTGCAACTCACCACCATGCATAAAGAAGCTCACAAGCCCATGCACGAGTTTGTGGAAAAATTTAATAAATTGGTGACACGGATCCCAAATGATGCAAGACCGATGGATCATAACCTGAAGTGATTCTTCATCAACACAAAACTACCCAAAGTAAGTTTGTACTTATGTAGGGAAAATCTTGTTAATGTCGAAGAAACTCAGCAACTGGCTACCAGCTTGGAGGATGACATGATCCTTGGTGGAGAAATAAGGATGGGAACTAATGGAAACAAAAGGATGCAAGCCTCAGGCTCTTTCACATCCAATGTTAGCATTCCCAGTGCCAACTCCAATTTTATAGATCCTATGGTCCAAAGGCAAGCAAATGAAGTCTTGTCCTTGAAAAAGCAAGTTTCAAACAATAACAATAGTAGCAACTACAAGGATGTCCCTAGGAGGACTTTCCCTAATTATGTTGGCAACAAAAATCAAAATCATCTCTTGACACCCCCAGGAAGGCTTTCTCTAGATGCCCCACCTGCTAACAATGCTATAGGATACTATGAGGCTGAACAAGACGATTATGCATAACAAGAATACACTGAAAAAGAAAATGTCGATCTCTTCCAAGAAGAAGAAATTGAATCAGCTAGCGACTCCAAGATTAGCTACCTACAAATGGCGGAGCAAGAAGAATAAGATGACTTGGTGACTAACACTTATGCTATTTTTACGAGGCATCAAAAAAATCAACTTGAAAAATCTCAAGCTACTGCTGTCCCTGAAAAAGAGAAGTTGCCGGTCACAATCACCAAAAGAGGGTCTCCCCTCCCTTGGCAACCCAAGAAAGCAAAAAATCCACAAGTAAGTACACCTCATCCTTCTTCATCAACTCCCATTATTCCTAAAGCTAATCCTCTCGTTCCAAAGACCAGTGTGCCTTTTGTAAAACCAATCAATGAAGTTACGACTTCCATCCTACAAAATTCTTTCTAGGCTTTCGACATTATTGACCATGCAAAGAAAACCAAGGTCCAGATGTCTGAGGCTGAATACCTCAAAGCCAAGCCCGATCAATTTGACAGGCTTGTCAAGTTTGTTAATGAAAAAATAATTTCCCCAAGTCAGGATACACCTCCTAATACTCCTGTTACTCCAAAACCCAAGATGCCACAAAGTAACCTTGTATCTAATCCTCCAACTGCCTTCGGATGTATTGATCTATTTTTCATCTCCCTACTTGTAAATGGTTTTAAGCTAAGTAATTGTGTCATGGAATCTGGTACATCTGACAACGTGATGCCTGCCAAAGTAGCCATTGCTTTGGGCCTTGAGATGAACAAAAATTTTAGTCGTTGTTTCTTCATGGAAAACAAACAAGTGCCACTGATTAGCTAGATCAAAGATGCACAATACGCATTTTCCGCATACCCAGAGAAGAAAATAAAAATGACGGTCCTTGTGGCTGATGTACCAGCATCCTACAGAATCCTCCTCGATGCAATTTCTACAAAGATGTTTGAGAACTAAGCATGGATATGTCTAAAGCAAGAATACCCATAAAAGGTGTGATGCAAAATTGGTTCCTAAAAGAGTCAAAGTTTTCATTGCCAACAGATGATCCCAAAGCTCAAATCTTGTTTGAATCCTCGGCATGGGAACTTACTATCTACAAACAAACAAGGTGGGTGAATCCTCGACTCAAAATGAGTCAAAATGATGATATTTCCTCCACTTCAAATGAATCGTCATCAAGTGATTTGTCTATCTCTCGATCGTGAATCCTCGTCAAATGATAAAACCTTAGGACTTCCGTAACCTTGGTGATACCAATGGTGTTTGGTTGCTTGAATATGATGGTATCTACTCTTCAACTAGTTCTAGAGCAGGAATGGTTTTTATTTCGCCAACAGGAATTTTTTTCCCTTTCTCTTTCAAGTTACAATTTGATAACACTAATAACACCACCGAATATGAAGCCCTGTTATTGGGAATGCATGTTGCACTGAAGAAAGGTATAAAAAATATCCATGCACAAGGTGATGCCGAGCTAATGGTATGTCAAGTGAGAAATATTTATCAGATAAAGAATGACAAACTCAGGCATTATCTCAATCTAGTATGGGATTCCATTGAGGAACTTGAAGCTTTCGATATCTCTTTTGTTCCTAGAAAATATAATACCAGAGCTGATTCTCTCGTGATCTCCACCATGCTCTTGGTGCCACACAAAGACTTTCAAGGTTCTACCTACACCATCGATTTGGTTTTCCGCGCAAGTGTCCCTAACAATTCAGAGAATTGGAATTTTTTTAATGATGATCATCATATCATTGCCTTTCTGGAGAAAGCATAAAATTTTGAAGAGTTGTTCTTTGAAGGTAGCTATTCTCCTCCTCGAGAATCTGTGTCAAATATGGACCCTGTTATGGGTGAAGAATATTTGCAACTTAGAGGGAATAAGATTCCCAAAGGATTAGTATCCTTAGAAAATATTTTTGACAAGCATGATCGCCATGTTAAAAAGAAACTCTCAGATCCTGACTCATCTAATGAAGTGGAACAGATTAATTTGTGAACTGAAGCTAACCCTAAGATGGTGAATATTGTCAAATGTTGCATGGCTGAAGAAAGAAGACAGTTTGCTCAGCTACTACAAGAGTATATGGATGTCTTAGCATATTCATACAAGGATCTAAAATCATTTCGGCCTAAAGAAGTACAACATGATATTCCCCTCAAGGTTGGAACTTTGCCTTACAAACAAAAGCAAAGGCAGTACAATCCTAAGATTTATGGAACAATTCTGGCAGAAGTTCAAAAGATGCTAAATGCACAGATAATATTCCCTATCCATCATTCAACATGGATAGCTAATATCGTTCCCGTTCATAAGAAGAATGGAAAAATTTGCATTTGTGTAGATTTCAAAAATCTAAACCAATTGTCACTCAAAGAATATTATCCACTTCCAGTGATGGACCAAGTCCTACAAAATGTAACCGGATCTGAGATGCTCTCCATGCTAGACATATTTTTTGGCTACAATCAAATTGAAGTTAATTCAAGCGATCAACACAAAACCACTTTCATGACGCCATGGGGAACCTTTGCATATCGCAATATGCCTTTTGGTTTGATCAACACTGGCGCCACGTTCCAACGTGCCATGGATCTCACTTTCTGTGATGTGATGGGTAATTTTATTGTGGTGTATCTTGATGATCTCATGATCTTCTGTAAGCAACGCCATGAGCACTTCTACCATTTGAGGAAAATTCTGGAAAGATGTCGTCAACATGGTATTTCCCTAAATCCCAAAAAGTTAACTTTTGGGGTGACAGAAGGTAAAATTCTTGGTCACGTTGTATCTATAGAGGGAATCAAGATTGACTTGGAAAGGGTCAATGGAATTAAATCTCTCACTCTTCCATCAAGCAAGAAGTCTGTCCATTCCTTCTTTGGCAAGGTAAACTTCTTAAGGAGGTTTCTTCCATACTTTGCTAAAAAGACTTGTCATATTGTAAATATGATGAAGGGTAACACCACATTTCATTGGATGACTGAAGGGAAAGCAACATTCGATGATATCAAGGAGGCCATTGCTCATGCGCTTGTGTTGGTCTGCCTCAACTACACCAAATATTTTATCATGTATAGTTATGCTTCTGAGCATACACTCTCAACAATCTTGGTGCAGGAAAAAGATGAAGGCTTTAAATCTCCCATCGCATTCATGAGCTACCCCTTGAAGAATTATGAACTGAAATACTCTCAAATGGAGAAGCATGCCTTTGCAGTTGTCAAAGTTTTCAAGCATTTTCAGTTCTACATTCTAAGTAGCCATGTCAAGGTTATAGTCCCAGATTCGACTGTTAAGTCTATCCTAACACAATAGGAATTTGGAACAAAAAGAGGCAATTGGATTGCCAAAGTTTAGGAATATGATATGGAAATAAAACCCACTAAGTTGATATGTGGACGTGGACTTTGTCAGCTTATCGCTGAAAATAATCCAGATAAAGTAATTTTAGAGGATGAAGAAGTTTCAGATGATGAATTGGTGGATCCAAGTACACTCCCAATGGTACTGTTTGTTAGTACCATTGATGAATGGTATTCCAACATTGCTCATTTTATCACATATGGGGAATGCCCCAATCATTTGACTCCAAAGGAAAAGAGAACCATCAAGTTGAAATCAACAAATTTTTTCTTATGGGACAATGGCTTGTACAAGCATGCAATGGATGGGACTTTTCTCAGACGTGTTGATAAGGAACAACAACAAAAAATGCTAAAGTCTTATCATGACTTGGCATGTGGCAGACATTTCTCAGCACTAGTAACCACTCACAAAATCATGAGAGTGAATTATTACTGGCCCACACTTTTTTAGGACACATACTCTTGGGTTCCTAAGTGTGAATTGTGTCAACAGTTTGTTGGCCGACCCAGGTTGGCATCCTTGCCATTGAAACTTGTTGTGATTGAAGAACCTTTCTAGCAGTGGGGAATCGACTTCATAGGTGCAGTTAATCCATCATCAAGTGTAGGACACATCTATGTTTTGACTGCTACTGACTATTTCACTAAGTGTGTGGAAGGGATACCTACCAAGCATGCTACTTCAGAAGTGGTGTGCAGTTTCTTAAAGGAAAACATTATTTCCAAGTTCGGTGTGCCGAACAAGATTGTTGCTGACAATGCTTCTTCTTTCTCTTCCAATGAGATTACTGAGTTTTGTTTTGAGCACGACATAAATTTGTCACATTCTTCTGACTATTATCTGCAAGGTAATGGTTAGGCGGAATCTAGCAACAAAAATATGGTGACTATCATTTGTAAGTTGGTAGACGAGAATCAACGTTTGTGGCACAAGGCCTTGTTCGATGCTTTGTGGGCAGACATGATAACTTCGAAGTGAACAATTGACTTGTCTCCTTTTCAACTCTTGTATGGGTTGAATTCCAAGATTCCTATAACCTTGGAACTACCAGCCCTCAAAATGGCTAAGGCCATTGAGGATGAGATGTTTGACAACTCTGTTGATAAGTGCATCATGTATCTCTTTGAATTGGAGGAGATCCAGGTTCAAGTGGCTAATCGCATTGCGGAACACTAGGACCAAGTAAAGAATCTTTTTGACAAAAAAGCCAAGTCTCAATAATTTCAAATTGGTGACCTCGTTCTACTGTGGGACAAACGAAGACAACCAAAAGGTATGCACGATAAATTTGACTCACTATGGATAGGACCTTTCCAAATAAATTAGCTACATGGTGAGAACAGTTTCTTGTTAGCATATGGAGATGGAATGCCATTTTCCCTTCCTCACAGTGGGGCAACATCTCAAGCACTTTATAGAGTAAAGCAATTGGCGTTGGTATGTAAATACTTTTTTATTTTTTAAGTCCTTTTGAGTCTTTATGTTTTAAGTTACGTCATCATCGTCGTCACTTGACTCCAAGCCCAATGGATGGATAAAGGAACTTGAATTTTGGAGTTCTTCTCCCTTCATTCATTTCAAAGGACGATTGAAGGAAGATCGCCAACAGGAGCCAACTGTTATCACGGAATCTAGCAGCACTCGTTCCATGGATAATCCCCTACGAAACTTGTCTGTTTCCTAGATTCGTGAAGTTCAAGCACGCAAAATGAGGTGATTTTTGATCCACCTCATAATGTGTTCCAAAGCCTCAAATAGTCAGTTTGAGCATCCCCCTATGTTCGCCTCATGAAGACCTTCAAAATGAGCTCCTTCGCGAAGTCTCACTGATCATACTTAGGAAAATTGTGAAAGATGCAGTTGTGCCAAAAAAGTGCACTCTAACTCATCCAAAAATTGGCTAAGTATTGAAAATGTAGGGATGCCAAAAATCAGCGCCCCTGCATAAAAGTGATTTTTCAAAAATGTGTAGAAGCGATAAAAAAGTGCACTCTTACACATTGTTGCCAAACTTAGCCAATTTTTTCCTTAAGCGTACTTCTTCATGTCATTTGCATATTTCACTTTTCGTGCCATCTTTTATGCCTCAATTTAATGCGTGACTTGTGTTAGGTTTTTGATGTTTCCCAATCACTTAAAAGTGATTTTATGTTTCATTTTCATCAAATGTGGTCTTCAAATTATCTTCTCTTTGTTGGGCGCATGTTTTCCTTCTCCAAAAACGTGTTTTCTCTCCCTACACGTGAGTTTTTCTGCTCTCCCCGTGCATGAGTTTTCTCCTTATGCGTGAGCTTTCTTCTCTCCATATGCATTTTTTTCTCTTTCTTTTCGTGTGAGTTCTCTTGTTCAGGTTTCTTCCTCATGTTTACAAAGGGGTTTTGGTTCAGTCTTCCCCTTCTATCTTTTGTTCTTGATCATTCCTTGAATGGCTTCATGTGCATGGTTTCTTCATGCTATGACACTCATTTTAATCTTGGCTGAAATCCCCTCATTATGCCATGGCGCCATCCTCAGAAGAGTTTGTACCTTAAACATATTCTATGTTTTGAAATATCCTAAGTGATGAAGATTCTCCAACAATGGCGCGTCGTTTTAGTCCACACTTGCCTTACCCAAAAAATTGAACAAATTGTAAGGGCGCTAAATTTTAGCACCTTGACACTTTGAACCTTGTCTCAACACTCTAAGTGCAAGGGCACTGATTTTTAGTGCCCTTACACTTTTCCCAATTTTTCTTCCAAACACCTCAAAACTTGCCAATTTCATTTCAAACCTACTTTCGTCCACTTTGTGCATCGTTTTGTGTACCTTGTCATTCGCTCCATGCCTGCTCAACATCGTTGCTAGCTTCATGCATCCCCATGCTATTTAACAACTAACGTTTGTTTTGACTCCACATCTTGCAGTCTCTTTCCAAGATCCTCAAAGTTGATTGATCAAAGATTCAGTTGCTCTCAAATGAATGCCAAAAAATGTCCATTGTCTTCAAAAGCAAAAGACAAAATGAAATATAAGTATCAAGGTGTCTATTTGCCAACTGTGGTGGTCTCCAAGGTGGAAGAGATAAAAGACACAGAGGTTGGTCATCAAGACTTGGTTGATTTTGTGGAGAAAACTGAGTAGAGGCCTCTTCCTGATTCAATGAGAGCAATTACACATAGTAACTTGCATTTGGTAGCTATGTTCCCTACTGCTCCACACCATACAGAGTTTTTCCTTCAAGTTACATCCCACTACATCAGGGAGAGCAGAAGTGTGATTGATTCTTCTGGGCACGAGATTTTGAGACTCGACCCTGACTTCTTTGATATTATGTTTAAAGTTCCTCAAATGGAGAAGGACATTGACATCTCAATACAAAAAGCACAAGAATTCTATGATATTGATCCCAACAAGGCTAAAAACCTAATAAATAGCCAATGGTTGAAGAAGCCTAGGAAAATTGTTTCCAGATTTCCAAAGGGACTCTTGCAAAGTGATTTCAAAGATGATGTTAAAGATATGATCACATTCTTGAGAAGAGTGAAGGGCTTGCCTGAATCATCCATGTTTCATGACTGGATGTATGAATACATCAGGATCATAAGAAGACAAAAAGTGCACATTGACTAGGGTAAACAGATTAGTGATGAAATACATGAGCAACTGATCAATGCGTCTTCGACATTAAAATTCTATATGAATTCTTACCTAGTGTACGTAGCAGCTGTAATGAGGAAATTTCCAAGTCTATCCACAAAAGGGAATCAGATGCTGGTACCTGTGTATAAATTTTTCTATCAACTGGAGTTGAAGGAAAGCTTCCATCATTTCAGGCGGGTTACTGATGCTTTCTTTGCACCTTTTCTTTTCAATTTTGGTCCGACTCTCAAGAGGAGAAGGGTATCTAATGAGGCCTATAAGGCAGTAAGTAAAGTTGGATGCATATTTCTACAATTCCCAACATTTACTTATTTGAGAGTAGGGTGCTACATTGGCTTCCCTTACATGCTGCCACAATATCCTTTAGACAAGTGGGTTCTCATGGATATGTGCAGACAGCTGATTTTAGTGCACAAAGAATGAAGAAATATTCACAAGCGTGGATTCAAGTTCCCATTGACAATTGGTAGATATACTATCCCAACTATACAAAAAGCCAAATCTGTTTATGCTGAGATGCAAATCATGACAATCGAGACCTATAGATATAGGTTTTATTTTGATTACCGGGATGTTAGAAGGCAATTGCAAAAGGGTCATCATCACAAGTACCATTTTGAAGACATTTGGGCTGATTGCAGAGATGAAGAAGCCATTCACAAAATGGATTATTGTAGGTTGACCGTACAACAGATCAGAGACCTTGATATTGCTGACCTACCAGAGGATTTTATAGATCCTAGCGATATCATGAATGTTATCTATGATGAACAAGAGGTTTCTAAAAGGCCATTGCCTGCAATTCAATGGTCTAGGAAAGAAAGTACTAGCATCAAAGAGAGATTGGCACCAATCTTATCCAATACTGCAAAATGGTTACACAAGCATGGTTTTGAAATGAAAAGTTTCATAATAGATTCAAAGGAGAAGAATCTAAGCAGAAGCTCGCCGACAACAAGAACTCCACATGAAAAATAAATCAGCGGTCGTTCCCACTTCTTCACGAAGAGGCCCCAGGATCAAGTTTACTGTTGGCAAGAAAGATACCCAGGCCATCCCAGAAGGAGAAACCACAAAATCTGAACCATCTCACTCTAAAGGTAAAAAGGTTGTTTCAGAGGAGATAGATTCTGATGAAGAAGGTACTTCCAGTGACCAATCCGCTGAAGATGAAGACTCAGCAGAAGCAGACTTCGATGCATAAGAAGTTTCTAAAAGCGGGCAAGAGTCTGAAGAAGAATCTAAAGGTGATTCTGAAGGTGAACCAAAATCAGAGAGACAAGAGGGTGATCAATAGGAACCCAGGAATGATCAAGAAAGAACTATGTCTCCACCTGAGAATGTAGTTGAAGAAATTCCCAGAACGTCATCGCCTGTTATTTCCAGTGTTTCTCATACCCCTCCAAATTCGAGTACTCCTCCACCTCCTGTTCCTTCATCACCTATTCCTACCACAAGAATTCTTACAGTAGAGGTATCCACTATTCCTACAGCATCAACCTTGCTTGATACTCCCTCGGTGACAAGAATTCATACAGTTGATATTCTGTCAAGCCCTCCATCATCCATTCTTAGCCTGTCTTCACCGACATATGATATCACTTTTGAAACTGAGTTCAATCGGTTCGTGAATTAATCAATACATGATCATCTCAATGTGCAGTCTACAGGAGCAATGATGAAAGACACTTCTCCTATTGTCACGATACCCATGGTAACTTCAGAGGCGACAATGACTTTAGAGGTGACAATAACGATAGTGTTGACAGTGAATCCAGAATTTCACACCTATGTCCTTCCCCCTTGGCTGATATCTCAAGTATCGAAGCGGAAGAAGCAAATGATCTCTCCAGAGGAGCCCGACCTCAGAGAGATAGTCCCTCCAAAGGCTAAAGGGAAGAAAAAGGCAAAAGTATACTCAAGGATAAATGTTGAAAAGACTGGCCACAAGTATGCGGAGATTGGCATACCACTGCAAGAAGAAGGAGATGTCAATATGGAGGACTACACAGTAACAAGAGTCTAACTTGGCAAGGTTACCAATGAAAGTGCAAAAGTAGATGCGCAAGTGACATTGGACATCTTGGCTGGAAGACTGGATAAAATGGAGCAAGCTCACAATATGTACAAATAGAGGGCAGAGCATTATGCCACTGTTGTAAAGAGACTTGCAGGATCTTCAACTAATGCACAACTGCTGGCAGTGGTAACTATTGAGGACCCAACTGTCAAGAAAGTTGAGAAGTTCACCTCCAAAGGTAGGGTGTTGTATGATTTTGTTGAGAAGATCATAGAACACGGATCTCAGATCATAATTGTTGTGGATGAGAAAACTACTTTGTTGGCCAAGCTCACCATAGAGCTTGATAAAGAAAAAAGTGTACTTTCCCAGGAATGCAGAGATAAAGAAAAGTGCATGTTGTCATGGTCATAGATGAAGCAGGTAAAGCTCAGTAAATTGGTGGAAGTCAGGGTAATTCTTGACAAAGAAAAGTTCATTGAGGTAAGAGAATCCTTGAAACATCGAATTCAAGTAATTCAATCTCTTACGGAGGATCTCCACCAAGTGCAGGAAGATGTCGAAGGGAATTGTGTTATTCTTGAAAAAGGTATCAAGGAGTTACCAGGACAACTTCTTGAGGAAAATCATATCTTCTTGCCAGCCATAGAAATATCTCAGATCTTCAAAGAAGCCATCATGAAGTTGATTGACAGCGCAGACTTTTCAGAAGCCTCTTTGAACATCATTTGTGATACAAGGCTCACATTGGATAACCTGAAAACACATCTTGACAAGTGCAAGAAGGTTCACTCATTCTCCATGAGATCGATCATGAAAATTCACACCATTGTGGATTACACCGTTGGTCTGGATGAGAAGTTCATGTAGGAGACCGGGAAGAAATACAAAGACTTCCACACCCAAAGCAAGGAAACATGAAGGTTCCTAATCTCCAGTGTTATACATTTTTTATGCTTCCCATTATGCATCTTGTAAATATTTCCTGACATTTTATGTCTTTTTGTAAATTTTAATTGCACCAAGTTCGAGATGTAATCTTTTGAAAACAAATTACACTTTGACTTTGGTCAAAACTAGGTGAGATCTCCTTAAATCGCTCACCCAACTTTCCTTGATTTTCTCAAATTAGTTTCCCAATTTTTCTCATCTATCTTTCTATATATATGAGGGATTTCCTTTGTATTGGGAATCTTTTATTATTTTGCAATGAAGTGTTGCCCTTTTTGAAACAAATTGTGAAACTTTGTGTTCATACTTTGCGAACAAAATCTGATCAATAAAGAAGAAGATTGCAAACCAGACTTTTTGTTGGATTCGATAGTCTTGTGAATTGATCTCTTTTGGTGGTAATTAGTAAGTGATATTTGAAAGACTCTAAGCAATTCATGGAAACTTTGTGTTACATCTTTTACTTAGATTTACAATTGTGTTTTGTTTAACTATGGTTGGATGATCTACAAGACTTTGCGCTTGTAATTGTTCATACTCTTTGGATACTTTGGTTGGATGATCTACAAGACATTGCACTTGTAATTGTTCATGTTGTTTGAGGAATTGCTGCATCTAAGAAGACTTTGTGCTTCTAATGTGACAAATGACACATCTATCACAAATCCACCATTGATAAAGCTACAAAATGACTTTGTACCTTCGTGAGCTTTCCCTTTTATTTTACTTGTTTATTGTTAATTACTTCTAGTATCTCTACGCTTTTTCTTTGACAAGATAGAGGTATTGGTATTATTGCTAGTTGATCGTTTATAGTTATTAATAATTGAGAACTTCCAACAGTGAAGCATTGTAAACATCTTCTCTGAAAAAAGAGAGAAGGATGAATGTGACACACCCCCCCACTTCGTAAGTATTGTGTACATTGTGTAATTACTTTATTTTTTTTACCATCGCTTCCATCAACAGTAATAAGGGTGCCTCCCCTTTTATGAGAGGAGAGATTAATATCTCACATAGCTGTGGCTGAAGTCCTAGTTGTGTAATCTATAAAAAAGTTGATTACATAATTTTCACCCAACAAATTGTAATGATTTGATAAATATTTTTGATAAGCCTAGAGGTGCTCAAGGGCCATTAATTGATGCTAATTGAGCAACTCAAGTTGATTTACATTCAGCATGATAAGTGTCATCATTAATCAACCCTCTAAGAGAAACTCATAAAGAAGGAATTTCCAACTCTAAAGGAATAATATCATTGACACCATACACAAGGTTGTACATAGTAGTATCAATATTCATACAAACACTCATGTAATAGGCCCATAATGCATGTCAATTGAGTATACCAATATTTACCCTATTTGTTGACTATCTTGTTCAAAATTTTCTCAATAATTTTATTTCATACTTTAGCTTGGCCATCAGATTGAGGATAATAAGGTGTAGAAAATTGATGTTGAATATGAAATTTCTCCAAGAATTTTTTTACCTCCTTGTTCTTAAATGGCATGTCATTATCAAAGACAAGGGTATAAGGCACTCCAAAATGAGAAATTATGTTGTTTAGAAGAAATTTGTAGATTGCTTCAACATTAGTAGATTGAAGCAGAGTAGCTTCAACCCACTTCATGAAGTAATCTATTGTCATTATGATAAAGGTGTGTCCCTTAGAAGAATGGGGTGATATATTCCCAATGATATCCAAGCCCCATGTTGGAAAAGGCCAAGGAGAAGCTTGAGTACGAAGTTCTTGTGCAGGAGGTCAGATAAGATTACTATGTTGCTAACATTGAGGACATTTATTGACAAAGGCGAATGAGCCTTGCTTTATTATTTTCTAATAGTATCCCATGTGTATTAGTTTATGTACTAAGGATTTACCACCAAAATGTCTACCTCTAGAGCCGAAATGGGATTCTTGAAGGGCACGAGGTATCTTAGCCTTAGTGAGAAATTAGAGAAGAAGACCATTGTAAGATCTACGATAAAGAACATTAGATAGGATGATATAACAAGTGAAAATATTTCAGATTTAGACACGAGTATTCTTATTTGCATTATTGGGAAATTTTATAGTTTTTAGATAGTTATAGATGTGAGAATACCATTCCCTTGAGTCTATATGAGCACACATAAGACTATGAAGTTAAGGTTTATTTAAGACATCAAGAGAGTGGAGAATTTGGACCATGAAGTGGTACTCATCTACACTATAGTCAGGGCATGCAAGGGAAGCAACACTTGTCATTGCATCCCTCGATACTAGGATAACTTACATTGCTTATCTCAATACATTCTCATGATTTGATTTACAATTAACATAGAGTCACCATGAATACAAATGTGTTTAATTTTAGAAGCTATTGTGAAACACAAGCTAGCAACATGAGGGCTTTGTACTCAATGATATTGTTTGTATAGTAAAATTATAACTAAAAAGAAAGAGGAGTCACTTTTCCTTTAGAGGAAATAAGAAATACACCTGCTTTAGAACCAATTTGACATCTCAATCTATTGAAATATATTTCCCATATAGGATCATTGTTTAAATTAAAAAAAATCATCTAGGAACAAGTCCAAGGAAGGCATTAGGTGAGGGTTCTTTTGCTAAATGATCAATGACAACTTGGCCTTTAATTAATTTATGAGTGATGAACTTAAGATTGAACTCATATAAAAACATCACCTATTTTAGAAGCCTTTCAAAAATATTGGTTCTAGAAAACAAGTGCTTAAGAAGATCACTCATAATGATTACATGAGTCTCTACATGGAGAAGATAGTGTCTTAGCTTCTGCATCACAAAGATGAGAGAAAGACATTATTTTTCCAATTCAAAGTGATGAGTTCCATATTCAACTAAACATGACTACTATAATGGATTTATCTTTCCTTACCATCATTGTTATGTTGAGCTAGTAAAGTTGCTAAAGCATGAGGCAATGTTGAAATATACAATAGAAAGGGTATATCTTGCATAGTCGACATTAAGATGGGAGGATTAGCCAAGTAATTTTTGATGGACTCAAAATCCTCTTGATAGTTATCATCCCACTGAAATACACTTCCTTCTTCAATAAACACATTAATGGAAGGGTACAATTAGCCAATTGAGATATGAATCTATGAATTTCCTGAATATTCCCTTGCATACTACGAAGTTGAGAGATGTTCTTAGGTGGAGGCATGTTAATGATTGCATCGATCTTATTTGTATCAACTTTGATTCCATGATGAGAGACAATAAATGCTAGTAGTTTTCTAACATCTACACCAAAGACACACTTAAGATGATTTAATCTCATCTTATAGAGTTGAATCCTTTCAAAGATAAGGTGAATATTCTTAACATGATATGACGAGTTACATACTTAGCCAAGATTTCATCAACATAATCTTCTAAGATGTAATGAATGAAATCTTGAAAGATCAAAGTCATCACACATTGATAGGTTGCTCCAATAATCTTCAACCTAAACAATATGACTACATAGTAGAAGGTACCCCCAAGGGTTGTAAATGATGTTTTGTATTGATCTTCTAGATTAATAAGGATCTAATTGTATCTTGAGAATCCATCCATAAAGGAAAGTAAGGCATGGCCTACAATTGAATTTACAATCATATCAATATTTGGTAACAAGAAATCATCTTTAAGAGAAGCCTTATTAAGATAATGAAAGTTAATGTAGACATGGATATGGATATCAGGTTTTCTAATGGCTACAATATTTGAAATCCAAAGTGAGTAGTCAATGGGATGAATAAAATTGGATTTTAAAAGCTTTTCTATCTCAATCTTGACCAATAAGGCAACCTTGGAATTCATTTTATGAATATTTTGATTAATGGGCTTGGCATCAAGACCCAAAATGATATTGTGAACCATAATGGATGCATCAATACCAGGCATGTCCTCATATGACCAAGTTAAGATATCGGGATAATGATGCAGGAGATCAAAATGTGATCTAGATCTAAACTCTTCTAAAGAAAGGAATTTCCTAATCTTAATTACCTTTTTAGAAGACTTTGGATCCATGGGTACATCATAATTATCTCCTTTAAGGAGAGTAATACAGTCTTCAGAAGGTGGCATAGACATGTTTTCACCATCATAAAATAAAGAAGATTTTTCATCAACACTCATAACATATTCTACAAAGTACAATTCAAGAGATATATGAATCAAAGCTTATGGTGATAAGAAGGAAGATCAAGATACACACCCAAGAACTCTTTTAAAGCTTCTTTCAAAAAGTAAATTTTTAGAGGAATTTCATTAGAGTTTAATTCATTTTTCAATATATTCTATATGAACAAGTCTAAGATGAAGAAGCTCAACAAAAACTATGTTGACATTCAACCACGACTTCACCTTAGATGTTGTGGGGAAATATCCAAGTCCAATCTTAGAGTCACATGGATAGCCTCTAAAGGGAATTTAATTCCTTTTTCATCATACCCACAACCTTTACCACCATAACTAAATTTAGAAGGAATATTAAATCTTGGTCCATAATGCGATTGCAATTCCTGAGGAGGAAAAATATTAAAAGTATAATCAATATTATAAGTATCACCCTGCTTTACGAAAGTGTAATCATATTTCTTAGTAGAGGTGAATGATATTTTTGAAATATCTAAGTGGATTGGATCTACTTTGTACTCCTCAATTTAATATTTGGTGAAGTCCAAAGATCCCCAATCGTCACCCAAACATCATTCGGTTTAGGAGAACTAGGAGAAAAATTAAGACTTTCTTATTTAGGAAGATTATTCTCAAGAGTATATTTTGCAAGAGATGCTACAAGACTAGATGTTGACACATTGGAAGATAATGAAGGAATATGATTATGAAACGTAGGTGTAATCAAGGCATGACCAACTGCTACCATTTGAAATAAGTGCATAGCATCAGGGTCAACCTTGATTGTAACTAGCTGATTATTAACAAAAAACTTAACTGAACCATGAAGGGTAGAGGTAGCCACTCCTAAAGCATGAATCCTTAGTCTACCCAAGAGGAGATTCTATGGTAAAGGTCATGGCATAATGTACACTAGGGTAGGAATGGTGATTGGTCCTATCTTTAAGGGAAAAATAATGGTACCCAAAGCTTGTCAATTAGTGTTATCAAGACCACAAATAAATAAAGAAGATGCAACAAGAGAACTTGAACCAACTTTAATTTTAGGAAATAGATCAAGAATAAAAACACTGAGTGTCAAACCGATATCAATGAGATTTTTCCATATACAAACATTATTAACATAAAAAAATATCATCAACAAATCTGATTGACTTCACACTTCTAGAGGTGGGAGTTCATGTGGATAGAAAGTAATATTTAGAAAATATTATTGAATATGGTCTATCAACGCATTCACATCTGTTGACCTAGCAAAAAAGGTAAAATAATCTTTTGAAGAGCTTCCTGAAGCATACCTTGATAAATTGAGGCAGACTAAAGCAAATCCCAAAGCGAGATCTTAGTAGGAGTAACACAAAATTGTTGGATAAAATCATACTCACTTTGTTCTTTGACTGGAAGTGTAGGTGCTTAAGGAAGATCTAGTTGAGAAGGTGGTAAAGAAGTAGGTTAATCTACATTTTTTCTATTTATTCTAGTATTATATATTACAAGTATGATCTACTACATTATGAGAAGAAGCTTTAAATTGTGTATACCTTGTATAAAGATTTGGAGAATCATTATTAAATGGAACACCATGAATAGAATGAACACTCTGTAGAAGTTGATAATCTAACCTCACAGATCCCAATTAACACCTACAAACAAATAACCTATCACAAAAAAGAGATCAAGAGACACAAGAATGGTTCTCTACAAACATGAAGAAAAAATGCATCAACTAGTAAGTAATAATTACAAAAAGATCAATCCTTAAGAAAGGACATCAAAACCCTAAAGTGAACCCTAGGATTAAATAATTATTAAAGTGCCTAAGTTTAGCTTAAGTGAAAAATAAAGTAAAAGGTGACTTAATTAATTAATCAATATGATTAAATTAATTAAGTAAACAACCTATTACTCTAACACACTCTTTGGAGAAGGAATAGGTAGAGTCACATAAATAATTGGTCTCTTAGGCCTTTTAGGGGCAACAAAGACTAAAATTAGATTCATAGACTTCTCATCCTACAAGGAAGGAGATTCTAAGAGTGGAGTTTATATAATTGGTTTTTTAAAAAGAAGAGATGCATCTAGGAAATCATCTAGGAAATCCTCTAACATATCAAAATCTTGCTCTGAGAAGACATTATCAAGTGCATTGAAATGTTCAACAAAAAGATCCAACATGAGATTTTTACGTCAGCTTAACCAAAATGTAGAGGAGGGAATTTTATACCCTCGGGAGAATGGGATCTCTAGGAGAAAATTACCTCTCCACTACCTCAATTGACCTGACTTAAGTGAGTCGGAAATAAATATGTTTTAAAATTGAATCTAAGCTAAGTTTAACAATGAATATAATTGAAAATATCAAATAACTTACAAGTACTAAATGGTAAAAATATTTAATCTACAAAAATATGAAGTACAAAATATACAAAATGTTGTACTATTTGGGTAAAGTATCGACCTTGGACACTAGCGCATCGAGAGGACATCTACATACCCACGCTATCATTTATATGAATAAAGCCCAAAAACCACCAAAGTGAAGTCCTTTGTTTATTTAACCTCTCCAACACTTGAACACATAGAGATGAGGAAAAATGTTGGGGATTGTATAGGGGTTTTCCTTAGTCAAACCTTTGCTTTGGTGTTTCCACCTCCATGGAAAACTAAACAAGATTGGAATTCATAAAAATAAAATAGACGTTTGATAGAAACAAACACTGTTGTGGAGGAAAACCCCTATCATGATTAAGATACTAGATGAGATTAAATAAATGTGGCAATAGACAAGATTGATAAAATTACAACCAAGAGAGCATTACCAGTAGTTGTGGCCCCTCTCTTGAGATGATAGACGAGATGAGATCGTGTGTAAGAGGAGTCTTTGCTACTACAAATATCTGAGATGTGAGAGAACTTTGGTATAGTTTCACTATAGAAAGAGTGATAGAGAGCTCTAAGTGAAAAATGTTCCAAGAAATCCCAAAAATGAGAGAGAAAAGTTAGTTATGCTCTTGGACTGGGTGAGAACATTCATTACAATTGTATTTGGATGTTGGGACATATGTCACAAATGAACTGTATAGAATATTCTCATTTGAATCTCGGGTTTTAGTGGGACATTTGCACACTACATAGATATCTACATGCCACTCTTGTGTTTGACCAATTTCCTCCAAAATTCAAACCACAAGCTACAAATGCTTCATCATTGTCGTTCATGAGATCAAAATTGTGAAATCTTGATTATGGATTTTTTCATAAATGCATCAGGTGTAATGCATAAGTGCGAAATTGACCTAGGGTGCAATTTTTGACACTACAATAACAATGCACAATTATAAATGATGTCAACCATGGAATTAATAAAATATGCATGATTATAATATTGAGGTAGCACATAAGGCTTTCTATCATGTAAATCTCTAGTCAGGTCTTCTAAATAAGACCATTATTTATTTCAACATTTAGATATCTTCTAATAATAGATGAGTATCATTTTTAAATGCATACTATATTTAAAATTTCCTAAAACACGTTGGTATTTTCTTATATCTTTCTCATGTAATATAGGTATTGTGCCACCAAGTTTTTATGAATTTCCCTTGCATGAATTTTTGGTTTGAATTGAACTACTACTACTTTGTAACTGTATATTTTCATTTTGTTACTAATTATCTCTATTATAGAACACTTAGCACCTGTCCACATAGCATCATGCATTTTCAACTAAAATTAAATTATAAATAAGATAATTTAAATGTAAAAACTTGGAAGCCTAAAATGTGTATATTTAAATATATACATATGAATATGTATGTGTATACATGTATGCATACAAACATATAAATATACATGATGTAATAACATCTCAAGGAATCACTTAAAAAGTAGTTTCTTTGTGCATCTTTCTTGTTTGTTTATCTAGTGTTTAATTTGCAAGTTTGTGCAAGTGTTGTTGTTCACTTAGAAGGGATATTTTGAACATTAATAACTATACATATGAGTATTTATATTGTATGTTGATTTTAGAGATTCATGTGTAAATGTTTGATTGTGTGCAAGTTTTTGTGAATGTTGTGGTTTATGAAAAAATGATCTTTGGAGGATTGATACCCACACACATGAGATTTTTTTTGCACATTGGTTGTAGAGTGTTATGTGTAAAGGTCTAATTATTTTAGATGCATCCTAGATCTATATATATGATGTTGTCCCATGTGGAATGAATCTTTGAGGGTGGAATATGCCCACTTTATCTTCCTCACTCTTGACATGAAACATGTAGGACAACCAAAATAATGTATTAGTCTCAAACTATTATTAAAATTTTGATTAAGAAAGATTTTTTTTACAATTATAATACCTTATGGGATTTTAGAGGACATCTATACTTTAGTGTTTCATATTTGTACTCCTTTTTTCCAAGGAAACTCTATAATTACTATGTTTCTTGTCAAAATGTAATAAAAATACCTTTTTTGCAAAAATTCAATAGATTACTAAACTTTTGGATATTACATTGGAAGTCAAGTAGTAAGAACTTGTTTTGCAATAATTTGATGCATGACTTTGTAACAAATGCATAAAGTTAAAAGAGTCATTTATAGGAATGTTTTGGAGAATATGTTTAATAGTTAAGTGAACCTTCATAGTTTTATCATTTATGTTTTTTCTTGTTTAATTCAAGTTTGTGTAGAATGTTTTGATATCAAGAGGTTTGTTTGTTTAGCATAAAATGTCCTTTTATCCATAAAAGTCTTGTAATTTTATTTTTTACTAAGGCCTTCCCTTGGTTTGGATCTTATCAACTCTATGTAGAGATCTGTTAACATGTTTTCTAGTCACAATCAACTTAGATAAAATTTAAAAAGAAATTTACCTCTCTTGAAAGAAAATTAAATTTTGGAACATAATTCAATTATCCCAAGGCTTCAAATGTCAAGTCTTGACTTGCAAGGTAACTTAGTAGTTCAATATGGATATTGTTTCACAAAGGGACTTATATGTGTTTGGAAACTGTAAAATAGAGTTAGATTTGGAAAATAATAAATTGATTCACACATTTCACCCTAAGTTCCCTCTAATCTATAATTTGATTAAATTTATGCATTTTGGAACACTTTATGTCGAATGTTTTGCAATATGTTGATGCTTCGATTCTTTAAATTCTGATTTTAGTTTTTGAAAGAAAAAAAGAGGCTAGAAATCTTAAATTTCTCAACAATATTTTACAAATGCAAACCAAAATTATAAAATTTATCTTACCAATTTATGTTTCACCAAACCTTGTCACAATTACATATAAATCATGCGAACTTCGAAGGAAACTCATTAATTTAAGAAAGAGATATAAATACACCCAAACATTGGTGTTGTATCTTGATATTTCAAATGATTGATAAGAAATTTACAAGACATTTGAGATTTAGAAAGTTCATGACCCAGTTGACATAAAAATTACAATCCTAAAAGGATAGACATAAAATTCACTAGAATCTAGTTTAAAAGAAACCATGAAGTAAGAAAAATATTGACAATTCTTCAATATTTTCTCCATAGTTATCAAAAAAAAAATCCTTAAAAAAATCCATTTGATGGCCTTTTATAGACATAGGCACTCAAAAAGTAGTTATGAATCAATGACTAAAATTAAATTTTCTCAATGACTTAAAATCAAAATGACAACATATTCTATTTTTCAAAAGCATATTCTAGCTTTTGGTAGGTTCTTGACATATTCTCAACATATATTTAAATTGAACTAGCAATTGGAGCTCCAACTAGTTGTAATTTAATATTGTTTGCAAAAAGCAAACAATTAAATTCATCAACTATCATCATCTTTGCAAAATAAATTTAACAAGTCACATGAAATGATAGCGTAAAAAAAAACCTTGATTGAAATTTAAAATTAAGTATCTGAGAAACAATATTCATCAGCTACATTAGGTTTGGAGAGTGAATGAGCTCTGCTAGGGTTTCTTGTGTCTGTGGTCATCCTCGGCCCCTTTTGTGTCATACCGCACCATAGGCATAGGATTATCTCATTTACTATGTGTATGTCCGCATTTACTATGGTTTTCTTGGTTATATTATGCCTTACAACTGACACTAACCTAGCGGTTATTGCTATTGTTGGTTGTTTGACAACTTTTCTCAATGGCTCCCCCTCTAAACAAGTGTCCCTAGAAATTTGTTCCAAAAGTGTTCCATGAGGTAAGTCTTTTGACTCCCCGACTGATGTGGTTTTTCCCTTGCCAGATTTTGATTTTGCATGTCAATAGCTAGAGCAACATAGTCTTGTTGGTTAATTTTTTGGGAGCACTCCCCCTAAAAGTGTGCTTAAAGAAAGGGTCCATAAGGCCTGGCTCCCTCATGGGGTCCACCTTGATATGGTCCAAAATATGACCAAAGTTTTTTTTCTTTTTCTCTTTGCGGAGGTCATTCATGTTCAAGAAATCCTGAACCATGGTCTTTGGTATGTCTAATCCTCTTTGTTGGTCTTCCAATCATGGACTTGAGACTTTTCTATCTTAGATGACACCAAGTTACATTTTCTAGTCTAGATTGAGTTTCTTGGTTTGACATTTCCTTGTGTGCCTTTTTTGCAACATAACGTGTCCTCTCTGGGGAGGGTTATTTGTGTTGAACCAGATAGGTCCTTTCAAGCTCACCCTCAAAAGCAAGTTTTTGTTGAAATGGACCTTTCACAGGATTTGAAAGAGTCCATTGATATTAAAATTGGTGCTCTTAGACATACCCAGAAAGTCACTCATTTTAATCTTTCGAATACTTGTTATATGTGTTAGTTCGTAGACCACAAGATTAAGGATTTCCCTTTGGCAGTACCTCGCACTCCTTCATCGCCACGGGATACTAAAAAGCCCCTGCCAGGTGGAAAGTTCTACCACCAAACCAGAGGAGAAGTGAAAAATGGTTAAAAATCAAAAAAATAATTCCAATGGCTTTGGGACAGTTTCCAAAATCCTTCCGAGCTAAAGAGATTTCAAACCATTCGGTGAAGGGGAAAGAAGCCTAGGTTGGCTCTACTAATTTTTCTATGCGGTCAAGGCCTAAGGCCAGGCCCCAACCTACTGTCGTCATGATAGCATAGTTGACTAAATCTCCTCCCATGTTGGGAGCTCATAGGAGGTCCTGAAGCCCCTCTCAGCCTTTGGAAGAAGGAGAATTTGTCCAGGAGAAACGAAGATTTTCATCTCCAACCATTTAAATTCGTTTAGTTCCGCCAATTTTTTTATAGAATCGCTTCTCTACATTGGATGAGGAGTTGGAATTCGACGATATGGAGGAGTTTCATTCATGAATTTCCTCTTATGGAATGTTCGAGGTCTAACAGACCTCCCTAGGAAGCATTCTGTTAGGGATACTCTTCAGAAGTATGTTGGTATTTATGTTCTTTGCCTTCAGGAAGTTAAAGTTTCTGGTTTCTTGCTTGAATCAGCTTGTTTCTCTATCTGTCCAACTAGTAAAATGTTTTATATTAAACAAGAGGCCGGATGTGGTGGAGCGGTCACCATTCTATCCCCACAATGGCACACTTGTGTGGTTGATCATGGGTCTGACCCTACACATCGGCTCATCTGGGTTTTTTTTCACATTGATAGTCATTCTTTTGGGATTATTAATATTTATGCCTTGAATGATATTGTTGAAATATCTCTTCTCTGGCATTGGATTGTTGCTACCTAGCTACTATGTGGGGACTTCAATATGGTTGAGATGGCGTACGAAAAGGATGGTACTCTACCATTCTGATGGGCAGCTAGAAAAAGAGAGGCATGGTACTACATGCACAATAAATTGGGGTTCTTCGATCCCAATATTGGCCACCACCATTCTCACACTCTAGCACACTTGGTGTGACTACTAAGTTGGTTTTGATAGGATATTTAAATTCCTTGATCGTGCCATGATATTGACTCAATTTTTTTCTCTTTTGCTAGCTATTTACCACTTCTGATTATGTCATTAGTGGACGTGACATTGTCGAACCATTTCCCCATATATTTTTGCATTGAATGAGAGTTAAGGTAGCCTCATGCCAACATGACTTAATTCTTTCTAAACACATCGTTGCTACATCACCAGCCCACACTGGCCCACATTCGTACGGTTTGGAATTTGGAGTGTAGGCCACCTCATAATACAAGGTGGATTACTTGGTGGAATGATGCCATCATTCACATGGAAAGGTTTCTTCGCATTTATGGGTGTCGACTAGCCATCTTTTGTCGCAGGTCCTATGAGGTGACCATAGCTGACCTCCGCTCTACCATTGAGGCTATAGTGGCTAGTCATTTTTCCCCTTCCTTGTAGGTTAGGGTGGTGGAGTTAAGACACAAAAAATAAATTGTTGATAATTATGCTACCAGAGGGGCGCAAATCAAGGCCAAGTTGCACTAGCTTAAAATCAAAGATTGTGCCTCCAAAGAATTTTTCTAGCCCTTTGTGTCAGACACTCTTCTCCTAGTATCAAAAAGATCAAAGAAGGCAACGCGGTTCTCTCTGAGTTGCCTAAAATTTTCTAGGACTTTGTCAGGGACTATGAACAGGTGTTTGCAACTCAAGATTATACTCCAGAGCGACAACAAGCTCTTCAAGATTGTCTTGTTTTTGTTCCAAATAGGCTATTCTCAACCCAAAAATACTTTTGTGAGAAATTTTGCACAATTGAGGACCTCAAGGAAGTTGTCCACCCTATGGTGGATGACAAAGCCCCAAGAATTGATGGCTTCTCGTGTGAATTTTACAGCCCTTTGGGATTGCGTTAGGAATGATCTACATAAGTTTTATCTTGAAGCTTTTCATTCTAAAGCATTAGGCACTCTAATCAATAAGGAGAATATTAATTCATACCTAAGTCTAGCGATCTCAAAGATATCTGTAACCGGTGGCCTATCACGCTCCTAAATGTCTCTTATAAAATCATTGCCAAAGCTCTTGCCTTGAAAATCCGCCATCTTTTGCCTCAGATTGTGCGCTGAAGCAAAATGGTTTTATTAAATCTAGATTCATTCTAGATATCATTATTATTGTTTGGGAAGGAATGGAATGGGCTAGATGCTCTAATCAAAAAGCTATTTTTATTAAAATAAACTTCGCTAAAGCCTACGACTGTATTGAATGGCCTTTTATTCTTGTCATGTTGGCTTCCTTAGGGTTTCGCCCTAATTTTATTTAGGCTGTGCAAATTATTTTTTTCGACGCCTCTACTTGCACCACCATTAATGGTCGCCAATCCCCTTCCTTTAGTCTATTCTGCTCCATCCTCCAAGGTTGCCGCTCCGCCCCCCACTTTATGTTCTTGCTGCTGAAGGGTTTGGTTACTTGTTGGCTAATATTGCTTCCCAAAGGTGGGTTAGAGGCATTTCTTTGCCCAATTTTCCAGCTCAACTGGTCAATGGCCATTTTGCTGATGACTTTTTTCTCACTCTTATGGAAGAGGAAAACAATGTCCAAGTTGCTTTGGATTGCCTTGAGACTTTTTGCCTCACCTCTGGCTCTACCATTCAATCGCATAAAACCTTATGTTACAGGTAGTCAATTCTACCCATTCCTCAATGGTTTCAACACTATGGATAGAAATGGACTAGTACAAGAGAAATATTTTGATTTCTGGGCATACCTTTTGCCTTCCAGGAGTCTCCCATGGATTTGTGGCAATTGGTTCTTTCTCGGATTTAGCAGAAGTTGGCTTACTAGATTACCAAGCCTCTCTCTTTGGCTGGTAAATCCCATATTTTCTCTAAGGTTTTAGCTGCTATGCATGTGTATTATTCTTCTTGGCCCCCCTTGAAGGTCGCTTATGCTAAGCTTGAAAATTTCTTGCATGACTTTCTTTGGGCCTCTTCTAAAACTCATTGAGGGTTTCACCACGTAGCCTGGGAGTTTTACTACTTTCCGTGAGACTTTGAAGGGCTTGGCCTACTCTCCACTCAAAGGCAAGGGATTGCCCTGTGTTAAATGGATAATCAGAGCGCTTACTGGTGATGAGGCCTAAAAGATTCTCCTTAGGCATTGCATTCAGTCTGGATTTCTTGCACATAGACCGGCCTGGAAGGGGATTGGTTTGCACACCCTTCTAGTCATGAGGGAACCCGTCCAGATTGTGGAAAATTTCATGGAAAAAAGTATTTAGAAATCCTGGGAAGCTTTTAAGCCCTGGTTCCATTGGGTTGGCTCTAGTTTTCATGATGGGATTTCATTCAATCAATAGAATGTGTGGTGGTCACCCCTTTTTCTAGTAATGGTCAGCCACTGGCCAAGTCACCTTGGCTTAAGGCTTTAAGAATCCACAATAAAGGTATCCAGACCTTGCAACACGTGTTTCATAGACTCGCGATGCATATTATGTCATGGGAGGATTTCCATGCTCAGTATAGACTTCAAAACTGGGACCATGATACTTATGTTGGTCAGGTGAATGCCATTTTGGCTGATATGCTTAATAAGGTGGGTATTCGTGCCACCAAGCCCTAATGGAAGGAGCGGAAGTGGTACCCAAACACCCCTTTCAGGAATTATGGGCCTAGGCTTGGTTATCTGTGGCTTTCGCCTCATTTTCCTATGATTGACAGTTTGAACCAACGGTGGCATCTCCAGTCTTCTATGTCTATTTTGCATACAAGGTTCTCTGCCACTTGGTCTGCAAGTGTTGAGCTGAAGCTCACCCGCTTTTCTTGGTGTATTCTTTTCCAAGGCTTACCTGTGGGGTTTCGGCTTGTCCACTTGGTGGTCTAGGACCCTTGTTGCTCGTTCTGTGGGCAGGTTGAGATGTTTAAGCATCTTTTTTGGTTTTGTACTAGATCTCAACAGCTGTGGAATTGGATTCATGACTTCTTTCGAGCATTCACGCCAAAGCCATTTTCTTGGCATATAATTCTATTGAGTGATTCTCCCAGACTTCCCGCTAAGTATACCCAGATTTGGCACACTTTTAGGGTGGATATCCTATTTAGTATTTGGAAAGATAGAAATGCTTGCATATTTTCTCACAGCCAAATTGATAAATATGTTTCTCTATACTCTAAAGTAATTATTTGTTCTAATGTTCTTTTGTAGATACAAGTGCAAGCAAACAAAGTTGCGCTTGAAGTTTCTTACCTACAAGGGATTTTGAACCATTGGGGTAATGCCCCTTGTATTGTGGCTTGGGTGCCCTCTTCGCCTACCTCTTCTCATAGCCGGTCGCCTTCACGCGGTCGGCGACAGAGTAGCTCTACTCGCCCCTTCTCTCAGGCTCATCTCCACTATGGCTCCTGCCCTCCTCGGTGACTATGTTCTCCTCCTCCGCGGGCTGACCTGGGGTGGCCCTTTAGAGGGGTGGTGGGTGGCGGTAGTGGCTCTTCTAGGTGGCCCACTGATACTACTCCGATAGCAGCTCTGGTTGGGTGGATTCTGCGAAGTGTTTACCATGTTTGAACTTAGAAATCTTGCCCAAATGCCAGGAGAACGAGAAAGATAAATAAAAAGAAGATGGTGATGGCTGGGGTCCTCTCGACATCACTCCAGACCTGTTGATGTATGGGAAAGAAACTGGATGACAAGGACCCTCCACCCCTATTGGCACTACTTTGGGCTTTTACTACTTTCTGGGCTTGGTCCATGTGACTTTGGACTTTTGGACTCTGCCCATATAACTCTTGGGATGTGCCTTTTTACCACCCACTTTTTTTTGTGAATATATATTTTTATCTATTTTATTAATATAGATGCATGCCTATTCATCAAAAAAATTAAGTATCCCTCCAAAAAATTCTCATAAAAATATAAAAAAATTCTAAAATGTCTACATTAAAATATTTAAAAACTATATTAGTTTAAATTTTTTTATGAACTTTCCTTTTAATATATTAATGTCTTAACCCTTTTTCTCATGAGAATTTTTAAAAAATCTTTAAATATTACATGAAATCATCTTTTAATATTCTATGCCTTTTAACTTTTCATGGGAATGTTTAAAGAATATCAATCAATTCTTTTCTTTTAAAACCATGCTTCATTACTTATTTTCACATGATTTCGCTTCTTTCAAAGAAGCAACAATCATTTAAACGCCTTCTTTCCTCATGATCTCTGATTTTTTTCCCCTATGTTTTGCAGAAGCCTCTCATTAGGATACATTGTGACGTTTAATTTTTTTCCTTCATGTTTTTTCTCTTTTAATCCTACAGAAATTCAATTTTAAACATGATTTTCAAGTGCACGCCCTTTAACTTTAATTTTTTTGGTGGGATTTTAACTTGCTACTAATTTTAACTACTTTTGTGGGAAAACAACTTGTTATTGGTTCTTGTGGGACTTCATCTTGCAAGTGAATATTTTAGAAATTTTAACTACTTTTTGTGGGAAATTGATGAGAAGTGAATATTTCAAGAATTTTCATATGGATGAAACATTTCAAGTGAATAGTGGAGTTATTTTTTATCTTGTGGAAAATGAGGGTGTAATTGAATTTTTGTTGGAAATCATGTTGGAAGTGAAATTTCAATATTTTTATTTGTAAGTAAATATTTGCGAAAATTCACATTTGAACTAGACCTTTGAGATTAAATAAAATTCACACAAAATAAAGAATACATAAACATTGTCCAATCCTTCAAAAATTTAAAACGTAGATTTGCACCAACCTTTGACCTTTATGATGTCCATATCAAATGTATGAAATGGAGCACAAGAAGGAAGGTTTTAAGTTTTATATGCTTTTAATCCTATTCATGTCTTCCCTTATTCATTCGAATCCCCCCTTTAAGATTTATTAAAAGACTTCTAGGCTTTTAAAATTTATAAAGTAAAATTATGTTTTTAAGGATACTTTGGAGCTCTGCATGTGGGGTAGGATTTTTCAGTTTTTTCTACATATTTTAGTTTTTTCTTTGTTATTTATTCTTGCATCATACCACATTCATTATGGGAGCTTTCATTTAAAATGGTCGTAGTCGTCTTCAACCCAACAATTATTGTTGGTGTTGATGGTTTGGTGTTTGTGAACAATAGCTCCTTTGAACAAGTGACCCCAAAAATTCTTGTCAAAAGTATTCCACAAGGTATACCTTTTGAGACTTTTGTGGATGTGGTTTTACCCACCTCAGAATTTGATTTTACATGTCAATGGTTAGAGCAACACACTCTTATAGGTTGTTTTGTTGGGAGTGTCCCACCTAAAAGCATGTTATGAGATTGGGTTGCCAAGTAATGGGCCCCTCATGGGATTCATTTTGATAGGGTCCAAAACCTCACCAAAGGGTTTTCTCTTTTTCATTTTGCTGAATTCAACCACGTTTAGGCTATTTTCTAGCATGGGCCATGGTATGCCTAGCCATCTTTGCTAGTTTTTCAACCTTGGTCTCGAGAATTTTCCATCTCTAATGATAAGAAACTTCATGTGCCTGTTTGGCTTGAGTTCCCAAGTCTTCCTTTACTCTGTTGGAATTTTCTCCATATTATTGATTCTTCTCTTTGGAAGGTCATTTGTGTCGAGGCATACTGTTTTTATCATGCTCGACCCCAAAAATGGGTCTGTGTTGAAGTGGATTTATCTTGTGATCTCAAAGACACAATTGATATTCGGATTGGAGGAATTTGTCACTCTTAGTGTGTGCTCTATCTGAATGTACAAAATACCTACTTCCTGTGTCAATCCTCAAAGCATAAAATTAAGGATTGTTCATTGGTTGTGTCGAGGGTCAAGATCCCTTTGAAAACTCCTGACCCTCTATGAGTTTTTGAGATTTCTAAACCAAAAGATAAATGGACTACAATGGATCACAAGGGGAAGTCTACCGTATCTAGCAGTGAGCCAAGCAAGCCCTCAGAGCCTACTTCTATGCAACTACAACATACAAATTCAAACCCTTCTTCGAAGGGGAAACTTAGTGCCATATCCATTGAATCTGAGGTTCTTGTTTGATAAAAAAATGGTGTGAATACCTTAGCTTTCTTTGGTTCTCTCTTCTCAATTGCACAATTTGCACCTCTCTCACAACCATTTTGGGCACGTGGAGGTAGGAAAAAGTATTAAAGAAAAGTGAAGGAATGGTTTGCCCAACTTTCAAAAGGCTTGATAGTTCATGCAAAATTGTTACTCCTCCTTGGAGGATGAGGATGATATGCAAGAATTTTTGTCATGAAATATATCTCATGGAATGTATGAGGTATCATGAACCTTGCCAAGAAGTATTTTGTGCAAGATACTAGACAACATTATCTTGGTATTGATGTTTTGTGTCATCAAGAAATTAAGATCATTTTTTCACACTTTCTACAATATGTCGGGTTATTTGGTTGGATGGCCTAGTTTTTGCTTCCAATCATGAGGTTGGTCGTGGAGGGGTTGTCACCCTTCTTGTTCCACAGTGGCAGTCTTGCATGATTGATCATGGGTCTGATCCGACACATCAACTTGTGTAGATCCTCATGTCAATCGATAATAATTCTTTTGGGATCATTAATGTTTATGCTCCCAATGATGTTGTTGAGAGATCTGCTCTTTGGCGGTGGATTGTGGATTCAATGCCTCTGACCACTTAGGTTTTGTGCAGATACTTTAATATGGTTGAGGAAACTTCTGATAAAGATGGGGCCTTACCCTTTCGATGGAAAACTAGCAAGCGAGAGGCTTGTTTTTACATGCATGATAAAATGGGTCTTTTTAATCCCAACTCTCTTTGTCACCATCCTCAAGTTGTTTGGCATATGCGAAGCAATTTTTAGGTGGGAAATGATAGAGTTCTTAAATAGCTTGATCATGCCATGACAATGACACAATCTTTTTTCTCATTTTCCTCTTGTCAAGATCTTTCGATGATGCCTCTTCTAGAGGTCACCCTATCAAACCACTTTCCCATCAAGTTTGCTATTAATTGGCAAGTGGGTCTAGAATGATATTCAAAAACTAAGTTTTTTTTAAATACCACTTTGTTGAGTCATCAACCCACGTTGGCCCACATTCATAAGGTTTGGAACCTGCAATTCCATCCAACTCAACAATTTAGGTGGATTGCTTGGTGGAATCGTTCTATTCATCGCACTTCCCACTTTCTCTGCATTTATGGTCATCAGTTGGCCATTTTTTGTCGACAGTCCTATTTGGATGTCACCTTGGTTCTCCAATGTGCCATGAAGGCTCTCTTTGCTAACCTGTTCTCTCCCAATCTGCAAGTCTATGTGACCCAACTTCGACACCAAAAATAGATTGTTGATAATCATGCAGCCAAAGGAGCTCAGATCAAGGCCAAAATGCACTGGATTAAAGTGGGTGATTGAGATTCTAAGGAGTTTTTTTGGCTCTACATGCTCGTCACTTTATGCCAGACATAAAAGAAGTCAAGGAAGGCCAAACAGTGCTCTCTGAGCTACTAGATATTCCTTAGGAATTTGTTCACCATTATCAAAAGGTTTTATTTTCTTTGAAAGTATCTCCTAAGCAAGATTGTGCTCTTCGAGAATGCCTTTGGGTTATCCTGTGTAGGCTTTGTGAGGCTCAACACTTTTTTTGCAAGCAATTTCTCTCCATGGAGGATTTTAAGGAGGATATTAGTTCCATGGCTGATGACAAAGTGTTAGGATGTGATGGTTTTCCTTGTGAATTCTACAATTCCCTATGGCCTTGTGTGGGTTTTGACCTCCATAAGGTCTATTTGGAAGCTTTTAATAATCAGTCTTTAGGAAAATTCATCAATAAAGGAAATATCAAATTCATACCTAAACCAGGAGACCTTGAGAACATTTATAATTGACATCCAATAACACTGCTTAATGTCTCCTACAAGATCATTGCCAAAGCCTTAGCTTTGAAGATTTCCACATGCTACCTCAAATTATTTGCCCTGAACAAACTAGTTTCATCAAATCCAAATTCATTTTAGATAACGTCATTGTTGCCTGGGAAGGTGTGGAATGGACTCGACACTTTAAGAAGCAAGCTATCTTTTTTGAAAATTGATTTCGTCAAAGATTATGATTGCATCGAATGGCCCTTTATCATGGCTATCCTTGATGCTCTGGGGTTTGGCTCTCACTTTCTTTAGTCTATTAGAATTCCCTTCATGGATGCCTCTATGTGGATTACTATCAATAGTTGCTAGCCTTAAGCCTTTGGGCTCCACTGATCCATTCGGCATGGGTGTCCCCTTGCTCCTTCTTTATATGTGCTTATTGTTGAAGGATTTGGGTATTTGTTGGAAAATACTATTTCCTTTGGGAGGGTCTATGGTATTGCCCTGTTGAATTCATCTAACCAATTGGTTAATTGTCACTTTGCAGATGATTCCTTTCTCACTCTCATTTAAGATGAGAAAAATGTCAGAGAGGCCCTTCAATGCCTCGATACTTTTTTCCTAGCCTTTGGTTCGACCATTCAATGGCATAAAAGTGTTATTGCCAATAATTTCTTCCTACACCTCCTTGGCTCTTGGATTTGGCTAGAATTAGATTGTTCATGGAGAAATGTTTCAATTTTTCGGCATTCCCTTTCCTTTCAAGCTTCTTCAGTTGACCTTTAGAATGAATTTCTTGCTAGAACTGAGAAGAATCTCTCTTATTGGATCACCAAGCCTCTTTCTTTGGCTAGTAAATTCTTGTGGCCACTCATGTTTAATATTCTTTTTGTTGGGCCCCATCCAAAGCTTATTATTTGAAACTTGTCTTATTTGAAACTTGAAAATCTTGTTTGTGATTTTTTGTGGGCCTCCCCAGAAGACCACAATGGTTTCTATCGCATTGCTTAAGAATTTTGTTATCTCCCACAAGATTGGTGGTTTTGGGATTCTTTCCACTTAGCAGCAAGGGTTGGCTCTTTGTTTCAAGTGGATTGTGTAGGAAATTTCTAGGAATGAAGCTTGGAAAATCCTTCTCAAGCATTGCATTTCCTTAGGTTTCTTAGCCATCTAAACTACCTAGAAGGGGATTGGCTTTGAAACCCTTTTGATTGTGAAAGACGTTAATATCGAACACACTTTTATTTATAGAAGCATCTAGCATGTTTGAGAAGTCATCAAGCCATGGCTTCAGTGGCCAGGTTTTGGATTTCGAGATGGGTTTTCTTTCAACCAACACAACCTTTGGTGGTCTTCGCTTATTCAAGTTCAAGGGCTCCCTTTGGTTTGTTTTCCTTGGGTTCATTCCCTTTGGTTTTATAATAAAGGCATCCAAACTCCTTGTGATTTGTTTTCTAGAGCCATGATGAATCTTCACTCTTAGGAAGATATGAAAGTTCAATTTTGGCTCTCACGACTAAATCGATAGACATTTGACTCTATCCTAGCTGTTGTTCCACAAGACATGATTCACAAGATTGGTATTCGTTCTATCAAACCTTGGTGGAGAGACTGGAACTGGTTTCTAGACACTACTTTTTGCAACTACAAGTCACATTTGGGATATCATCGACTTTCTCCACACCTCCCAATGGTTTATGTGTTTAAACTTTGGTGGCATTTACAATCACCTCGTCAGTTTGGCAACACCGGATTTATAATATTTGGTCAATTGTTATTGAACCGAAGCTTGCCCACTTTTCCTAGTGTATTCTTTTCCAAGGCTTTCCTATGGGCTCTCGCCTTCGGCATATGGGAATTTTGAACCCTTGTTGTCCATTTTGTGGACAATTGGAGTCCTTCAAGCATCTTTTCTAGTTTTGTCATCATGCTCAACAACTTTGGAGTTAGATTCATGACTTTTTTTGCCCCTTTCGACCATAACCCTTTTCCTGGCATATGGTTCTTTTGGGGGATTGGCCTCGCATACCTTCCAAATATAACCAATTCTAGTATGCTTTTAAGGTGGAGATTTTATTTTCCTTATGGAAAGATAGAAATGTTGTTATTTTTTCTCACAACTCCATTGATACTATTGTTTCATTGTTCACTAATGCTTCTATTTGTTCCAATGTGATGCTTCAAATCCAGGTTCAAGCCAACAAGGTGACCCTTGAGGTAGCGCACCTTTAGAAGTTGCTATATCATTGGGGTAACACCCCGTGTACTATGGCCAGGGTCCTCCCTAATAGTTTTTCTTCCCACGATCATTCTTCGCCTCATGGTCAATGACATGACCAAAGCTTCTCATCTCATCATTCATGGTCCCCTAGATCTTAGGCTCCTCGCTACCACTCTAGTGGTAGGGGAAATTCATTTCAATGACGTTCTGCCTCACCTCCGCTTGGAGGTGCTACCTTTGGGTGGGGTGGGGCTAGCAGCTAGTGGCACCTGGTACTGGGTGGCCTTCGTCTAGTGGTGGTGGGAGCTAGCCAGAGTCTTCTAAGTGGCTCCCTCGGTTGGTGTTGTCTATCTCTTTGGCGTGAAATGAAGACAAAGATAAAGAAGAAGATAAGATTGAAGAGGTTGGTCTATTCCTGATGTCACCTTGGACCCAACTAATGTATAGGGTAAACTAGATGGTTAGGATCCCTCTTAGCCTCCCACTTACACTAATCTTACTACTTAGCAGTTATTTTTGTTGCTTTGTATTTTTTTTCTGAGCTCTACCCATGTGACTCTAGGGAGTGACCTTGTGTCCTACCTTTTTTTGAGAATATGTGTATTTTATTTTAATTAATAGAAATTGACACATGTATTCATCAAAATTTATAAAGTTTTAAACTTTTAAAACTTATAAAGTTTTAAACTTTTAAAACTTATAAAATTAAAAAAATCATTTTTAATATTTATTAGAACCCTTTTAAAAGTTTATCAATCTTTTGAATTTATTAAACCTTCTTTTTTAAAAGAACTTTTAGGGGTAGGGGGTGGGGTAAAATGAAATATGTCACTAATTATAAGATTTTTTATTTCAATATAGTATCTTTCCACAAACTATCGAGTGTGGAAAAGTTTAAGTGAATTGGAATTTTATTAGAGCGAGTTGGTGCAATTCACTAATGAACAGATTTCCAAAAAAAGGAACGTATATGGGAAATGCTTTGTGAGGACATACAATCAATCTAGTCTTGTGGAAAAAACATGTGATGCCATATTTGGATTGATTGGAAGGGTTAAACCTACAAGTATATAACTTCTCCATTTTAACATATTTTCAAAAACTTCCAAAGGTACATGGGCCTAGTTTTTAATGCTTTTTCATTTATGATGAGAGTTTGGCCAATGAGATAACCATCTTTAAGAATCACGTGGACCTTAAGGAAATTTCCTATACTATAGGGCAAGCTAAAACTATCAAAAATAGGGGGTCCTCATTTTTCTAAAAGAAGAAAGGGCGTGTTGTGAAAGAGAAAAACAAGATCTAAAGGACTTTCAGAGATCAACTCTATAGAAAAATCTAGTTCTCCATTAGAATCCCAAAAGTTTTCATCTTCTTAATATTTTTCTTTATGTTTTGAAATTTACATGTAGAAAAGGTGAGTATAGGACATGAAATAAAAATAACTTAAAATTTCTCTCCTTCATAACAATCTTGCAAATTATGTTTTCTATAGAAAGTATATTTTTCAAATGATCCCTATTCCAAGGATTTGACATAGGTCTAGAGTTTTTTGCATTTTTTTTTATCTTAAAATTTCTTTTTAGGGCATCATTTAAATTTTCAAATCCTTAGGATCTAATTATTTTCTCAAATTTTTAAATTTGGATTTTTTGGTTGAGATCATCAATTAGGGTTAAGTTTTATTGCTAAGTTCTTGTGTCTAGAGTTTGATTGAATGGTGATATTTATTTTTTTATAATCAAGGTATTGAATTTACAACTCACATTAAATTTTAGAAAAACTAAATATTTCCATGATTCATTGGTCAATCAAATAACTTTCTAAACATAAACTAGAGAAAGATCCACCTACTAGTTTGGGGAACTCAATAAGGAGGTTGAAATGATTGAATTAGAAGACCCAACTCACAGTAAGGTTCCAAATGAAGGAAATGTATTCTTCAATGCACTTAACTATTGATGGAATCTTATCTCATACTTGAAAATAACATTCAAATTCATTAGGATCATGATTATAGGTTTTCAGAGGTTGCAAGAGGGTTTCAAATCACCAAAGTTCTTGATATTATAACCATAAAGTAAAAAATGATTGATTGAACCCAATGTATACTCCTTATGAACTTAATCATGCAACCACTAATGTAGAAAGATAGTACATGAAAAAATATGATTAGGAAAACACTTTATGGGGATCATAAAGAGTAGTGGAGCTCAAGGAATAAAAATAAAGCATAAGTAGTCTTTCAAAACTCTACACTCACACAATTTGACTCTAAGGACTTTGCACTTTTATTTCACCCTAAAGATGTATGTAGAATTGGACTGGTTATTTAGAATAGTAGTTAGTAACCAATTTTATAAATATATTGATATTACAAAAACTTAAGGGAAGTTTGTAGAAATTATTAGGACATTGGGAGTGTTGGTTCCCCAAATCTGCTATCCAATTGAATCCTAAAGGGCTGCCAAGCCTAATGGTTAGATTCAAAGAGAGATTTGGCCAACGAATGGGCGATTGAGTTAAAACTCTTTCTCCCCTATACTTCAGGCTCTGTGAAACCCGAGAGGGTAATCCCAACAGTATGCTTTTAGATACTTGTGTGTCAAAGTACCCATAATACTGTAAACAAATGATTCTCCTTCAAATGCTTAATAGAAACAATACCCAAAAGGTTTGGTTGACCTTCATGGTAATGTCTAGTTTAAACACGAGAGATGTAATTTGCATTAAATTCCACACACACCCATAACAAGATTGATAAGTAAATTTGATTTTAAAATGCAGCTACTCACAAACAATCTCAAGAAACTATAACATTAAAGGTTAATGCCTAATCCCAGGGTGGAGTCACCTAAATCAAATAATTTCAAACTTATCACAACATTCATTTTGTCATAATTATGCCTACCAGATAATGCCTTACATTATTGATACCAGAAACTTGACTAGTTATACTTAATAATCCCAACACATAGTTGCATAAACCTCTATATGTGTTAATAGAATTTAATTAATTCTTTGAATGATAGTAATAACATTAAACAAACACTCAAGGAAAGAGAAGAGGAAAAACATTACAATCTTTGATTACTCATATTTAAAATCCATACAATAAGCATTGTGGAGAAAAGTGGTCCATAATATTGTGCATTTACTTACAAATATGACCATATCATGATTAAATTATCAATTGCACGACTCAAAAAACTTCATAAACCTAAAACTAACACTATACATTTGAGACCCTATTACCAAATATGCTTCCCCGTGAGACCAAGCAGTGAACAACTCTCCACCAAAAAGAAAAAAATTACACTTAAGGAAAATACAGAAACCCTAAGTGCAGATCTTCAATAGACATCTGGCACATTCCTCCCCATTAATCAATAACTGCCTCCAACACTTGAAGAATCTTCAATATGCAATTTGATTCACACCCCCTTCATTCACTTTCCATGCAACAAAAAAATATTCTTCACCATGATGAGCCATCATTCACCTTCATTTTGTTGTAGAAAATATTCTATTTGTGAAAGAATAAAAGTCCTCCTTGAAAGTCTTTCACTCTTCACTTGTTGTAAAAAAACCTTTTACCCCTATGAAAAAATTCACTCCTATATTATCTCTGTAGTGAAAATTATTTGCTTCTTGCTTTCACCATTTACCTTGCAACTCTATTTTTCCTCTGAAAGCTTTTCACTTTTCCTTTTGCCCT